>VWPU01013295.1:0-79228 GCA_013398955.1 Callaeas wilsoni | reverse complement strand
AGCTGCCAGCCTTGGAATAAAGGAGCTCTGCTCCCTCAATGTGCTCTGTGCCTGTTTCACTCCTGGAGAGGCATTCACACCCTACACGTGTAAGCAGGCTGTGGGAGCTGGAAACAGCTTGCCCTCTCTTCGGTTGAAATAGCCTGTGAACGTCTTGTGTTTTTTACCATGCTTATTGATAGCCACAAATGGACATTCTTAAGAAGAAAAATGGCTCTTGGGGAGTCTAGGCTTCAATTACAGGGAAGTGTTTGTCTCTTGAAGTAGTACTGGATGACTAAGGACATGGCAACATTCTTTAGCTGTATGTTCACTGGAGACACTTCTCAGGTTGTTTAAGGCATTTCAGATAAAATATTTGATCTGCTGCTTCATGTGCTGTTTTCAGGCAAGTAATAAGTTAAATGTTTTGCAGCTCTGTACAGAGGCCTTTAAATAAAGTTGACCTAATTTTCTGCTAAATGCGTAGTGCTAGATTTTTCTTTCCTCTCTTTTTTACTCCTTTATCCCTCTCACAGATTTTAACTTGGATTGGCTTATGTGGTGTCATAAGCAAGATGATGAAGTAATAATAGACAATTATAAAGTAGGGTGTTGGTGGTAAGAAATACCTCAGGTTTTCTATCTGGGATTATTTTGTACTTTGAAATATGAAATTCTTTTTATGTAATCCAGAAAAAACAAATAGACTCTTTAATTGAAGATCTTTTAAACTGAAGCGTTCTGGGTGGGGTTTTTTCCCCATTCTTGTATAGCTGGTGTTATAATTGTGATTTAGTTTATTCTAGTCGACTTCACTTGAGACTTGACAGGTAAACTGTATGGGAGATTTAGGGTGTGCCTTAATTCATGTGCTTGTGGCATATTCCTAGATTTACACTAGTGTGAACTTGTGTTTGTGTGTATTTGACTATTATTTCCATATCTTTTTTTCAGTATGTTTACCTTACCTGCATTTAATAAAAGTGATGCCTTTCTTGTTTTGATACTTGGGATGTTGACATTGGTGTCACTTGGTGTAAAAAGTGAACAGAAGACAAGTGTGATGATATCTTGAAGGGAATTTTCTCTCTTTTTTTTGGTATTTGTATACATTTAGATACATATACCCAGAAACAGTGTTAAATTTTTATGCAGTCATTCTTTTTGAATCCTATCTGGGCAATTTTCTAATTTTGTACAAGGAAAAGTTCCCAAACTTCTGTAGATCAATAGAAAAGTTTTACAACTGACATTTTGTGAAGAATAAAACTCCTTTCTGATATGGAGTGCTATCATGGAATTAAAATATTGGGGAAAAATGGAGTTGTCTATTTTAAATTTTAATTATACTATTAATGTAGACAACAGTGTTTAATCTGGCAGCCTAGATAAAAATATGTGTCTGGTGTGTATTCCTGATCCACTTTAAATGAATTTGTCAGCTGTCCAGTGGGGCACATCCCTTCATAACTACCTCTGCTAGTTTAATAAGGATTCCTATAGCTCCTTGAGCTCTGTGTAATCGTAGTTACAGACGCTTAGACTGGAAACCTCCTGAAGTCTCTTCAAGCCCAAGTTATCCTATGGTGCTAGGAAAAGTGAAAACATGCTGGCTGGTAGTATAGTTGTCTATTTTTATGTATTTCTATGTGCTTCCATTTTAAATTGCTTTCTGCATGGAGTGACTTAACCCAGGACAGCGTTACGGACCGATGGCAGCCACAGTGCACGGTGCTGGGTGATGGTTGGACCCAGGTCCTTTAACAGTGGGAAGCTGGCAGTGGACTAGCATATTTGTAACCAAGAATGTGATTAGGGATTCCAGATGCTGAACTGAAGTGCCCCTACCATGTGATCTTTGGAACAGGCTCAGGAGAGATGAATGAGGGTTGTGTCAATAGCAGGAATTCAATGGGTAGCTGATGTGATTCAGAACCTCCTTCAGTTGGTCTCCTTGCTTGGCTTGGCTTGGCTTTCCCCCTGCCTTTCTTTACATTCTGAGACCTGATTTCCTCTGGAACTGTGTCTCAATTGCTTTTACAGGTTTGTTTTCACAGCAGGATCATTGCTAGCAACTTGGTTTTCCAGAACTTGTTTTGAACTGGAGAAATTAAAGTAAAAGGGATGAACACACTACACTTCTATGTTGGAGCTGATTGAAGTGATTTCATCAGGGCCATGTCTCCTGACTGAGTGGATCTGCAGGAGAGACTGACCACTGCCGTAGAATAATTGAACACAACTTGCTTTTAGTTTAAGATTGTAGTTGCTAGACTCCATGCTGGTCACAGAATTTACGACCAGTCTTGCTGTACTGTAAAACTGGCCTTTACCTGAGACTCTGGGTAACATTGCCCGAACAAGAATAAAGTCCTTGCTCTACAGAGCATGCTGGCTCCTTTCTCTGCATGTAGTCCAGCCCATACTTTTTCAGAAGGAACAAAACAGCTCTTCAGATTTTGTTACCCAGAGAGAGGTTTAGAGAAAACCCTGCTGGGAAACACTCCAACTGCCAGATGTTACTCACCTTGTGGCATCTCTAATCTGCTGAACTTAAGTGATAGAATAAGATCTTAGTATACATTTTCAATNTAAGTGATAGAATAAGATCTTAGTCTTAGGTAACGCACATTGAAAAGTATTTTTGGTATGAAATTTGACTCTCCTGACACAGGAGTTCAAGGAGTGGCAAAGACAGAACAATTAAGGTTGGGTTGCATTCTGCCTGCAAAGGGATACAGACTTATGTATGAACTCTTCCACCTCAGTTACTTGACAGAGCCTTTTTAAAGATTTCTCTGCTCTGTCCATGTCTGTCCATAGTTTTGAAGTAATGACTTCAAAAATGAGGAAATAATGACTTCAGAGCTCTTGCAGTTTTCCACAGCTCTGCCTCATTGGTTATTAACATTTTGGATCTAGTGACCCACCTCCCCACCCAGTTATAAATAATCAAGGTAGAGGTTGTAAGTGTTTAGGAAGTTAAATAAATAAAGAACTGTAACTCATGAGTCTTGAGTTACTTGTCATTGAAGCAGTGCCTTGAAATTTAGCCATCCAACTGTCTAATTACTGTAGAATGATTTTGTATGCAGATGAGTATACCAAGCTTTTCACATTTTTGTTTCATTATTATAGTCCCCTGGCTAGAAGAAAGGAGGTAGGTTTTGGAAAGGGGAAATCGTCTTCAGCTCCTCTGAAGTCTTGAAATGCCCAGGTGGATTTTAAAATAGAAGGTGAAGTTTAAATTTATACATATCTTTAATTACTGTTTCTTTGCTTCCAAATAGCAAATGGCATTGTTTAATCTACTATTTCTTAGCAGAATCTATTTAACCTATTGTTATTTTTTTCATTAGGTATTTGAAAAGGTTTAAAGTGATGAAAATTAAAGTACTACGAAGCTGGTGCCGTCAGATACTGAAAGGCTTACAATTTCTACACACACGCACTCCTCCCATCATTCATAGAGACTTAAAATGTGACAACATCTTCATTACTGGCCCCACGGGATCAGTCAAGATTGGAGACCTCGGTCTGGCAACCCTGAAACGAGCTTCTTTTGCCAAAAGTGTGATAGGTAAGCCTCTCCTGTTTTGGAGGCTGCTGAGCCAGTCTACCTCTTTGGAGACTTGAGTGTTTTAAGAGCTTTCCTAAAAAACATGCTTACAGAGGTACATGGTCAAAGCCTGAAAACATGTAGGCTTTGTCTCTTGGCTGAGGTCATTCTGTGTTCCTGATGCAATGACATGTTGAAATTTTGGTTGTGCTTCTGATATGTATATATTAACATTAGCTATTTCAGAATGTAAAGTTCTTGTCCTGCCCAACAATCTAGTGCAACATTGTTGATAAAACCACTCTTGGCTATATATAAATCTTACCTTTGATGTGGTGCTGCTTCAAGAAATGTACAAATGCATTTTGGTGACCAAACAACATTGTGCTATTTAGTGTAGCATTAGCTCATACAGCCAAATTTCTTTTTTTTGTTGTCACCAGGAGTTAATATTGAATCTCTCGCAGCTTGTGAGTAATCAGAAACTGAGGTATACCAAAGAAAGTCAATATTATATATATATATATGTAGTTAAATAATAACACAGACTGGTATAATGCCTTACTCAGGGAGTCTATAGAACGTGGATTTGTGTAAGTTAGGAGGGTGCATTGGGAAACATTGCTTTATTCTGGCTCTGTCCCTGTGTATCCATTGATAACCTTTTTCAGAAATGGGTTTGGTGGAACTAGCGTAATTTTTCTTGTGAATTCTTGAAAGAATTGGTTTTATCAGCTTTGTTTTTATAGTTGGGTGGATAGACTGCAGGGAATGAAGTTTCTTTTGCTCTCACTATTTAGAGCTTGCTAAAATTCAGCATTACTCAACAGTCCTGTGCCAGATTCCTAGCTGGGATCAATGGTGTATACCTGTAAATTTTCTTGCAAGCTGTCGCCGAAATATTTCCTGCTTCTTAACCAGGTCAAAGTATTAATAGGGAAGAAAAGAATGATGTAAAAAACCATAATTTCTTAAGCATATTTGTCATATCTTCAAATTTATCACTGGAAAATTACCATCTGTTACATAGTTATCTGTTAATGATTAGCCTTTGGATAAATGACTGCAATTACATTCTTTTTGCTTCAGCGTGGTGAAAACAAGCAATGGGCTGTAGAATGATCTGTAAATTGTCTGGAAACTGGTGTCTGCAGGAAATAATTCTGTGCTTAAATTTACAAAAAGCAAACTTGCATCTCTGGCTTAAAGTAAATCTGATCATACAATGCAGTCCCTTTGTTTGCAGAGGGGATCTGTGATGCTTCACTGGGCAATCATTTTCTGCACACTATTTAAATGGGACTTGTTGAATCTCACGCTCTATGCCTGTAACTCAATCTCTCTGTATTTCTGAGTATTTTTGACTGTAGGATGTCCCTCACTAATGCCTGTATCTGCAGTAGGCCTATAAATATACTGCAGGTGGGAAGGTAAGTATATGAAGAAAAGGGCTCTGGTGAGTGGCCTTTGCAGAAAATTACCTTTTATCCTCTTTTCACAGAGATGTGTATTTGTAACAACAGAGCTTTTCATTGCAAGGCCTTACCCGAACCATTCTACTTCAGCAAGTAGATGGAGAGCACCAGGTCAGAGACTAGCTGTGGGCTCTTACCAGTACTACTTCTTTTGCAGCAGAGGGCAGTCAGGTAATTTGTGAAACAAGGTTTTAATGTGCCTCTTTTCTTACAGGCAGAAAAGGTAAGTGCCTTAACTCTCCTTAGTATTTGGTTTGCAGCCTATGGCTAGTCTACAAGTTTTTCCCTCTTCTCATCCCCTCCCCTCCCGTTTGATTTCAGGCTAATCCAGTCTGTTCTGATATTCGTATCAACTAACATACCTAAACCAGGAATTGCATCAGTTATTCCATGCCATTGTTGTTCCATAAAGGCCTTGCAATGGAAGACTCGCAAAGTACATTGGTGCAACAGAGTCACTAAGGGTTTCCTCCCTCTTCTTTTTGCCTCCACTTTCTCTTGTCTCACAGGTCTGCCCAGCCGCTTCCCCCTGCGGTGAGTAACGCCAGCAGCCTCTGCTCGCTTTGAGACATTTAGAGTCTGAATCGTTCTTTTAATTTAAGGTACCCCAGAGTTCATGGCCCCCGAGATGTATGAGGAGAAATATGATGAATCCGTTGATGTATATGCTTTTGGGATGTGTATGCTAGAGATGGCCACGTCTGAATATCCTTATTCCGAGTGCCAAAATGCTGCGCAGATCTACCGCCGAGTGACCAGCGTAAGTCCCTCCTCACTACCACGTCTAAAGCTGCCACTGTGAGCAGCAAAGGAGTGCAGCTGGGTAGCACCAGTGCTGTGCAAGTGTGTGCGGGGAAAAAAAGCTGAAAAGAGGTTATTTTGGGATGAGTGCAAAGTTACGGGGTGGTCGAACTCACGGAACATCTGTCCGAAGCTTGTAAAACATGCGGATGGAAATAAAACTGTGCATGTGTTCATACTCTTCTGTCAGTATATAAGTAGATATTACATAGGGTTTAAAAAAAAATTGAAGACACCAAACCCCCCAAACCAAACAACAAAATGCACTAGAATAATAACAGATTATTTTCTAAGCCACTTGGGGGATAGTGGAAGTAATTCTGTCTTGAAGAGGAGCTGATAACCTTGTTCTCTGCAATAAAGCTGGGTAACAGATTTGAGCGCTGACTTAGCTGCCTGCCAGTTACCTAGAGTGATTTTAATAGTTTTTGAATTCTGAGTGGCCCTTAGCTACTGTGTTTTGGGGGCACTTCTTACAATGATGAAGTGGAAACACTTGATAAATAGCAGGAAGCTATTCCACCCTGGTAAGTACTGGGCAAGTGTAGCGGTGGAGGCATTGTGGGAGAAAACAAACAGGGCTGAGAAGGTAATCCAGAGATTAGAGCTGGCCCACCTGACCAGACTGAAGGCAACACACAGACCCTGAGTGTAGGAAGCAGAGCTGTAGTGCTGGAAATGTGCAGTGTGGTGTGGCTAGATTTAATCTGTGGTACCTGAGGTGGTGGTGCGAACACTGGACCAGTACAGTGAAACAAACACGTTCAACCCCGTGGCCTAAGCACTAAAAAGAATAATGAGGTGGCTGCTTGGGGAGGTGAAAACTTGCATTGGATTTCTCTGAATACCTGTGCACATGTGCAAAGGAGAAAAAAAAACAAACCCCAGACTCACCTCTTTGTCCATAGACAAATGAGTTCCCGTTAATGTTTTTTGTGTGCGTTATCTCAGAAGTTGCAGATTTAATACACAACTTGCTTAGCTTTGGAAAAATAAAATGCTCTCTTATTCCTGAGCCTCACACTGCAAAAGGCAGATATAATTTGTGATGTAGAGTTGGAGAAGGGTCTTCGTGTCAGAAGCAAGAAGCAATGAATTCTGAAAGAAGGCTTGGTGAAAAAAGGCTATCTCTTTTTTTCAGGGAAATATTGGAGGGGCACAGAAGAAGGAAAGAAAAAGGCATAAGTGGTCACTTTGGTTTTTTGCACAGATGGTAGAATAAGTTTTTACATGCATCTACATACAGAGTTGTTTTTTGGTTTGGTTTTTTTTTTCCATGTTGGCGAACTTAGCTGCAATTTTCTAAATAGAGTTTAAGAACTAGGCTAAAGTCTAGTCCTTATTCTGTGTACAGCATCATCTGATCTGGAAGCAGTTGGGATCAGTGGAAAAAAAGCTACATATTTTACTAGAACAATCTCACCTTTACCTTTTACAGTACCTTTTAGTGTGCTTTTGGGTGTGTCTTAGAGCCAAAGCAGCAGAATTTGGATGGATGTTTTTCTTAGAACAGATGCCTCATGTAACTGTTCCTTAAGAAGTGCTAGGAACTGGGCTGTTGGTGAGAATCAGCTGTTGAGACAGTCTCAGGCATGGAAATCCCCAGGCCTCACAGACCTGTCTTTCCCTGGTCCTTGAAGTATTTAGCAACTGGAAAGCTTTGCAGGGACTCGTAGCAGAGAAAGTTACCTAGAGACTTTCCAGGGTTCCACTTACGGCTTGTTTGTCATGTGTGGTGCTCCTTTCTCCCCATTGTTTTTGGCTGACGGTGGAAATTCTAAGTGGATGAGCAACAGCACCTTCTATTCTATTCTGCTGATGGTTCACAAATCAAATTTATTGGTTGATTTTTTTTCCCCACCCCTACTGTTTAATTTACTGCTTGAGAGCTCTTAAGATACACTTTGATACGAAATCCAGCAAATCTTGTTTTCTTTCAGAAGGAGCAAAGGACAGGAAGGTAAAGAAAATGAAATGTACATTTGTCTGCTTTGAAAGGCTGTGTGTTTCGGTGTGTTTGGGGTTGTTTATTTCAATGTCGTTGCAAAGCAGTTTGTTCAAAACAAAACAAACCAGAAACAAAACATGAAAAATTTCCTAGGAAGGCTTTCAATGAAGGCAAGACAGCGTTATCTGGAAATAAAGCACAATCCTGTCTTAACTGATAATGGAGGATTTGGTGTTCTATAATGTGGAAAGAGACCTGTGTTATGAAATAAAATGCTCCTGGCATTCTTTTCACCACCCCATGAAAGCTCTGTGAACCAATGCGAAAAAGAGCCATATAGTTTTTTGCCCTTGTCCTTTGCTCCCTGTTTAAGAATATAAGATTTTCTTTGGTTTCACTGTAGGAGTTTAGACCACGTGCGCAGCTGTGGGTGAGGGCTGAACCATTTGCTGAGTTCAGTGCTTGAAAGGACAGTATGTGAGCTAGCAATAAGAGAGTGGAGGCAGAAAAGAGCCTCCTGCAAAGGTAGCTGCAGCAGTACTTACCAACACGTCGCCTTCTAATGTGTGGTGGAAGGTGGACGTGTTTTCTGGAAGATGTTTGGCATCTCCATTTCAGCCCCTTCGTTGCTACCTCCCTGAGCATGTTTAGGGGTGTTTGGAGGTAGCAGCTACAGTCCTGCTGTGCCTTAAATTGAAAGAATTATTTTATCTAGGTGCATACACAGAGAGCAGAGGGAAGGACAATAGGAATGGTCTGCTATGAAAGTCATGAAAGGTCCTGCCATGTTGGAGCTTAAAAACCACTGAAACCCCAAAGGCAGTGAGATCAAAATGTGCAGCCACTGATTGCAGGCCCCATATGTATTTAAATTAATTCATTTCCCTCACCCTCTTTGCAGTAACTATTAGGCTTAGTAAAAAGCAAAGTTGCTCCATTGTCTTAAATCCTTGCTGTTCCTTAGGACAGAATCCTGTAAAAGGTGTCTTAATGCCCGGGTTGTCCTCTCAGCACCTCTTGGTAATACCAGGTTATATTCTTTTCTCCCATTTTGGCTGTGCATTGGTCTCTTTTTTAGGGTGGCCTTCAGCTGCATTGCATTTTGACCTGACACTTTGTGATTAGGATGGCTCTAGCTGGTGCCCAGATACTGCAGCTTGGGGTGTTTGCCAGGATTGCTCAGAGAACTCGCTCCTGTTCTACCTCTTTGGTTCAGGGTCTTTCCTCACGGTTGGAAGCAGTTTTTTGTTAAATAATACACCCTGGCAAGCAAAGATCTAGAATTTGGATCGAAAGGCTGAAGCTCTTCTCACAGATGAGACATTTTTTGGCTCAAGTAGTTGTTGCTTCATATCTTGGACAATAGCATTGCTGCATGAGTCTGCTGTTCCTAAGATGTTTGTTTATACTGTCTACATTGTCTCATTGGGAAGTTCCTGAATTTCCTTAAAACAAGTCCTAGGATAAAGTTCTTGAATTTTCTCTGGTCCAAGAAACACAAGTGCAATGAAATTGGTATTCTGGCTTACTTTAGCTGGAAGAATTTTTTTTAACAGAATAATCTGGGTATAGACGTGTCTTGAAAAACACAACTGTACAGAATTTGTGGGGCTCAAGGCGTTATGCTGATCTTTGCTTTACCATCCTGGTAAGGAAATCAGCAGTTTGACACAGAATATTGCCCTCTGTTCGTGCTTGCACCCTTTAGCATACTCAGTCCAGACCCTTTCACTAGCGGTTTCTTTAGAAAGGAGGGACATCTGTGTGGCTTGTCATTCATGCATAAAGGAGCCTAGCCTTGCTCTTTGTTTTCATTAAATCATACTGTTGCAATTTTGTCTCAAAACCCTGTTTTCCTTATTGAAGCCACCCTGCGCTGTTCTTTAGAAACGATTCCAAATAAATTAGTAGTCAGTGCTTAAAGAAATTGCAGCTCTTCGGATTTTTACCTTCCTGTGGGATGGGAAAATCTCTGAGGTTTAAGCAGTGTGTCTCCTCAGCTGGGATTGAATGCATCCAGCGAGCACTTTCTGATGCTTACTTGACCTCAGAAGAGAAATAGTCTGAGCCTGCAATGAATTGATAACAAGCTGCACTATTATTAAAGCACTGTTTCCTGCTCCTTTGGTTTATTTTTTCTCCTCTGCCCTCTTGTGCTGGCACACCTGTCTGTGTGGTATGCTACTAGATTAGGGAATGAATCCCCCTTTTCTTCTTTGTTTTTTGCAATTCTGCTCTGTATCCAAGTAATTCAGAGAGTTACAATGCAGGATGAAATCAAGATACATAATTCTGTTATGTACTTGCTTGCATTAAAAAAAAAAAAAAAAAGCGTGTAAGATCTTGGTAAAATTCAGGAAAGTTTCCCTGTCTTTGTTCTTCTCAGGAGGCTGGTATGTTTTCCTCGATCTGCTCCATGCATATTGCAGTTAAACAGTTTGTCACAGGAGATATTTAAAATGGGCTACACGTGCATTTAAATGGAAAAAGAGATATTTATAGGACAGACATCTTAAGTATGATTTCTTAATTTAGTCTGTTTGGGAATCAATGCAGTGAAGGCATAACTAACTGCAGTAACTTCAGCTGCTTTGCCTCAGCCTCTGGTGGCACTACGGAAACCCAAGCTGTTGCCTCAAAATCTAGTAATACTTGGATGTCCCAAGGCTTAAATTTGCTGGGTGATTGACTAGTCCCAGGACTAGTAAAAAGACAATTAATATGCTTCTTGTGCAGATTTTTCTCCTTCTTGCATATCTACCACTAACATAAAAATCCAAATATGTTCATTGTAAAAAAGTTAATGAAACCATCCTCAGTTTCAAATGTACTAATCATCTGAGTATGATCAGAAAAGTCCCTTTTTCTTTCTCCCCCTCCCATCGTATAAACTTACCTTTTAAGTTCTCCTGATGGACTTGTGCTCTGTACTTGATTTTCTCCACGCTTACTTTGACAAAGTGAAGTCTTGCATTTGTTCTTTCTTTCACCAAAAGTCCAGTCTCCTCTCTCTAAACAAATTTCTGCCGTCTGAGCTGGCCTTAAGATGAGAAGGGGGAAAAAAAAAGCATTTTGCATTTTGACTTTAAAAAAAAGGGGTTGCTCAGTACTAAAATGTTCCACAGTGGGCATAACATTTTTCTTCTCTGTTCTCCAGAGCTTAAAAAAGGGCCTGAGGGAACAAGGCACATAATGAGTAACCTGACCAGGCAGTGTCTCACTGGTTTAAATGTCCTTAATTTCCCTAACTGGTAGGAACTGGAACTCACTGGTTAGGGTGAAGGTCATTCTCTTTGCTGGAAACAAGGCAGTTACAAAGTGCTGTAGTTGGGTCAGTTGAGATAAAATGAATCTTTTCTTTAGTGTCTTAAAAGTTAGGCATCATTACTGTCACTGTCTAGACCAGTCAACTGCTTCATTTTCACTAGAGATGTAGTGGGGAAAGTATTCCTGCTCTTACTTTCTTCTTCTTCCTGAGGGGTCTTAAGCAGCAGATAAAAAATGCTAAACCTTTAGATGTATGATTAATTTTGCTTGCAGCGCTTAATGAGTGATGATTAATTTCCTCTTCTGCTTCCTGGAAGCAATATCTAGCATTTTTCAATAAATAAATGAAACTGTTTTCTTTACCTTGAATAACTTGGTTTCTTGACCTTGTGTAGATAGATACAGAGATATCTTTCCTATCAAGCTTTCTAGTGAAAAAAGCATTGGAAAAAAAATCAGAGGACAAGTAGGGAAGAAAACCCTCCGACAGAGAAGGCAGTCTTTCGGGAAAGCAGGTACTGAAAGGCCACAAACCTTCAACCAAACACAGGAAACAGATTAATTGTAAAAAAGGACAAACTCTTGTATTCATTCAAAGAAGAAACTTCTGGTAGTAAACTGTAGAAATGTAAAAAAAAAAAAATTGCACATCACGTGCAATTCCTTTACCTCGCACTGACTGAACTAAAGAATGCCCTAACTTGTAGCACTTGCCTTGTGTAGCCGTTCACCTCAGTCACAAGCATTTCCTGTAACAGCTTTAAGAGTGCAGAATCTTCCTGTGTGGGCATTCAGTCATTGACTCACCACTTCAGAAATACAGAGACTGAAAAGTGGAAGGTGGGAATTCAAGGATTTGAAGCATTAATATCTCGAGCAGCCTTGCATGTTACTTTTGAAGTCCTCTTTAACAAATTACAGTGATCCAAGGAAGGAAAAGCAGGGATCAGCTTGAGGCTGGATGTCAGGCAGCAAAGTTGATGGAGGGACTGGAACATCTTTCTTATCGGGACAGGCTGAGGGAGCTGGGCCTGTTCAACTGTGAGAAGAGATGACTGAGAGGGGACCTTATCAATGTCTAAGTATCTGAAGGGAGAGTGCCAAGAGGATGGAGCCAGGTTTTTGGTGGTACCAGGCAGTAGAACAAGAGGCAGTGGGCAGAAACTGATGCACAGAAATTCCACCTGAACACGAGGAAGAGCTTCTTTCCTGTGCAGGTGACCAAGCACCGGAACAGATTGTCCAGAGAGGGTGTGGAGTCTCCCTCACTGGGGATATTCCAGAACCCTCTGGATGCAATCCTGTGCCATGTGCTCTGGGCTGGCCCTGCTGGAGCAGGGAGGTGGGAGCAGATGACCACTGTGGTCCTTTCCAGCCTGACCCTGTCTGTGATCCTGGGTGGTTTGCACAGCTAAGTCAGATGATGCTTGAGTTTGGAAGGGAAAAGGCTTATTCACCTGAATTATTTTCTAAAAGTAGCTCACTCTTCAGCATCTAAAGATTTAAGATTACAGATAAAACTTTTTTGTCAATACTGATGTGAAACAAGCTTGGTTTGAAGCAAAGGAAGCTATTGCTTTCTTATGTTGCTCACTGAATGAGCCTGGATCATGTCTTCTGGCAGTTTTGAGCAGGATGTGATTTTTAAGATGATCAGGAATTGAGTGGAGGATTATGAGCATTGGTTGAGTTGCGTAAAATCAAGATGTAATTTAAGTTCTGAAATGTGGTAGTATTGCAGAATTTCTAAATGTGTTTTTAGAAACCTAAGTAAATTCACAGATTATAGGCTAAACAATGTATCTTTAAAAATGTGAACAGTTTATAAAGTATCTTTCAAGGATCAAGTGTCTTAAAGCTATGATACTAGTATTTAATATTCTGTGACTAGTATTTAATATTCCAATACCAATATTTAATACTTAGTTTTAAGAACTAAATGGATCTCCTGTACTGACATCCATTTAGTTCTTACATTGACTGAGGTTAATTTAACAAGAGATGGGAAGGTGGCTCTTAGGAACAGGCAGGTGATAAGTGTTTTTAAAATGCCTGGCTCTGCAGTGTGATGAGAACCATTTTAATTCTGTGATTGGTGAATCACTGAAGCATTACTGTGGGGAGACTGATAGTTCAGTGTTATTTGTTATATAGTGCCACTAGTTAAAAATACTGACATCAGGAATGCATAGGCTACTATTTCTTGTCCTGCCAGCTGTACTGCTATAGTTGCAAGGGGTAGGAATGGGATAACTCCAGGAAGGTCTTCACTCCTATTAGAATAAGTCTGAAAATAAAAGGCATGGTGACTTTTGGTGCATTGTTGGAGTTGTGCACTATTTTTGGTGTTTGCAACATTACCTTAGGCCTTTTAAGTAGATAGTCCTTTCTAAAGGCTAGTTCTGGTACCAAATGGGTTTTGTGGCCCATGTTCCATCATTCTTTTAAATTCAGTTTGAAGTCCAGTGGAACTAATCCATGGCTTTTCATTGCTGTACATGAACTTAAAAGTGAGTGCAAAATGTTGATTTTTCTACCAGAGTGGGAGCAGATTAAAGCAGAGAATGCAACTAATACAATTTCATTTTTCGAAAACATGTTTTCCATACTGAAAATAGAAGACAGACACTTCTAGTATTGTGTCACTGTGGCATTTCTAAATTTATATAACTGAAGCGTGTGTCTAGGCATGTCTGGTTTTGGTTTTTTTTGAAAGCCGTTTTCAAGCTGAAATCCCAGTAAAGCAAAGGGTCATGGAGCTAGCTCAAGGTGTTCACATGGAAGCAGGGATGCTGCCTGTGCAAAGGGTGAGGTTAAGGATGGTAACCTGCATCTCCATGGTAGATGCAACTGATCTTACCTTTATTTTTTCGTGCAAGAGTAAAACTGTTAATACCTGATGTGCTTGTCCAGTCAGACTTTCCTGTTGTTTCAGAAGAACCTCTGTCCTCGTGCTGTGTGTTTCTAAGCAAGGCCCTTTTCACTGTTACATGCACCAATATGCTAATCGTTTGCCAGCTGTGCACCAAGAAACTGTGTCCTGGTTACAAAATTACCTCTTCTAGAGCTCGATTAATTTCTTCTATACATTAGGATTGCTGCAATTACAGTAGCTTTTGTGATTAATCTTTTTTTTTTCTAACCGAAACAATGTTCTTAGCTTCAGATTCTTTGGACTTCTGAAATAAGCTGATAATTTATTTACCTGGTGGTTCTGAAGAACAGTGGGCTTTCATGTCTTAAGTAAAAACTCAAACTAACTTGTACTGGGCTGGATCACTTGCCATGGGGTAGCTCTGAGCCATAGTGTATATTCTGCAGTAGTGCATAGCATTTCAGTATAATCACAAATACAGTGAGTTTTGACTTCAGTTACTGCCTGTACTTCAGAGTGCTGGGAAGGATTGCAGCCAGTGATTTCTAGGGCGAGTTATGACTAGTTTCTGTTCAAACTTAACTGTGTGGAGCAAAGCAACAGAACTGCAGCCTACTCTAGCAGTCTTGTAAGGCTTTGAATGCTGTGAAATCTCTGGTTTAGGAAGTAGAAGTGCACTGTTGAGACACTGACAGAAGCTGGTTGAGCAGGCAGTGCCAGCATCCTCCAGCTCCTGGGCTTGGAGATCACATCTAGGGTATGTTTGTGAAGGTGATAGCGAGCAATGATTGCTGATGGAATGAGGAGTCTGTTTTATTCTTTTCACCAAAGCTTCTCCAATACAAATTTAACTTTAGGAAGCAGCAATTAGTTTGAGTGTGTCAATCAAAATACAGATACCTTGTGAGTATAACAACTTTAATCCTGTACGTCTGACAGTTTTTTGTGTTTGACCTTTTTATTAATGCCTCAAAATTTTTTGGGGGTTAGGTGGTAAATTGAAGAGGAAAAGGGTTTCTAAATTGTGATCAGTGAGACTGCAGCCAGCAGGCTGCTATAAATTCTACAGCGTTGCCATTGTCTTTACAGTGTGGTTCTGAGCTCTAGGCACACATGCTTACCTGTTTGTTTGGAAAAAGCTGAGGATCAGGAGATGTAACTTAGACACCTGCACTGCAGAGGGTGAAGGCCAGTTGGTTAAGGAGTTTCAGTGGCACAGAGCTCTCAAAGAGCTGAGATGGGGATTTCGATCTGGATGATGGTAGATCCGTGAAGTTGGGAAGGTGTTGGGTTCAAAACGTGCAGTTGTTTTCCATCAGAAGAGAAGCCAGCGAGGCTGACCCGGCCTGAGCAGTGCCTCATGAGCTAGCTCTGCCTCACTAAAGCTTTCATCTGCTTCCACTGCTTGTATTGCAGTAATGCTGTTTACTCTGTTAGGATACTGATCTGGTGCAGAGCTTATTCTGCAGGATTTACCAGTTTAATTCTTGGCAGAATTATCAATTGTCCAGAATTAATTGCTATGAAAATACTGACATCAGTGAAGCTAAATTTTTACTTCTGTTTATTATGTTACATTTCAATTTTTTAAAAAAAAACTACTCTAGTTTGCTTTTTAACCAAAACAAGAAAATCCATCCTCTGTAGGCAAATCATGCCTCTCTTGAACTGAGTAAATCTTAAACTGAAGTCTTTCTTTTCATAGTATGTATTCAGTTGAACTGGGGTGAGACTTAGCAAACCGTTTCAGGTATATCCTGTGTGAAATAAGGAAAGAATTAAATCTGGAAAACTGTTCCTAGAACAGGCAGCAAGATTAAGATGAAGGATTAAGAGGGGTTGAAATGGTTAAACATGCAGGTTTTGAGGGCTAGGTAGGTACCTAATTGGAGGTAGTGAAATTTAGAAGATCATGGGGTAAACCAATTTAAATGCTATATATACCATTGCCTCAGGGCTTCTTTGAGACTAGGGGAAAGAGGTCGGATCTTTTTTTCCACTGCAATTGTACTCTCTCTCTAAATTCCTGAATTAATGGTTTGTGGCAGCCTGGGACTGGCTCGAACTAGAATGGTACCAACTTAGCAGAAAGAGAATATGGACACTTTAATTACTTTGTTTGTGTGATTTGACTTTGCTGCTGGTGTTACTAGCTTCTGGACTGCAGCGTTAGAACATTTTGTTTGAGAAGATTAATCAGTTACCGTAGAATTTCTTTCAGGCTCTTAGAGTTACAGCATCTTTGAAAAGAGCTAAGCAAGAGTTATGGTTAGACTGGGACAAGCAGACTCGGCTTGTCAAAAGCTGAGATGTTTAATGTTCCTTTCAGGTCATGCCATGTACCCTAGAAAAGTGTGGCCTTAATTAGGTGTGCAGAATGTTGCTTTTGCAACACTGATGGTGTATACTATGAGAACACTACTGGTATAATTGTGATATATTTGAGGAGCTGAGTATGTTATTTTGGAGTGAAAAGTGATCTTGATAATTTTAAATTGAATTATCACCACTAGTTTGTCAAAATTATTTTGCTAACTTCATCTTTAAAACGGTGTATGTGATTTTAGCACTGCTCCTTATGTCCTTACGATAAAAAAACCCAAACCCTGAAGCTACGGACAGTTCATGTTATTAATAAATGGGTTTTACAAAGGTTGCTTGGAGTTAGATATTGGAAGAAAAGAAAAATCCAACTTCAGGTTGAAGTCTGAAGGCTAGCAAGAGGTACTAGAAAATATAACTCTGGATTACTTGTGCACGTATGCAAACCAAACAATAGTGCAGCTTTCTAACGTTGTCCAGCAATCCAAAGACCACCTTAAAATCTCCGTGGCCTTACATTAAGGGAAAAAGAAAATAGATGGTGTTGCCACTGGTAGCAAAATGCATTATATTATCTTAGTGCTGGCTTGCCTTCAGTTAGGACTGAATTGCAGTCAGCTGTGTGCCCTGCTGTGGCTGCAGGGGACGGAGAGGAGAACCAGCAGCTGCATTTATTCCCCTGCACAACGCTAGTGTGGGCAGCTGGATCTGAGCAGCACGCTTGTGGGCTTCCAGGCAGGGGTTCAGAGATGCAGCGAGGCAGGAGTCAGAGCGAGGAATGAATTCTTTATTAAATTTACAATACCATTTATATCTTCTAGTTCCATAAAGCAATTGAACAGTGCTCACACTTCTCCTAGGGTGATTGGTCAAAGTCTCAGACACCCGCTTAGAAATGTTTTTTCCTAATATAATGTACACAAGGTCAGAAGATGCCAGATACGAATGCTATTTACAAAAACCCTATCTATTGTTTACATAGCTTACACAGCAAAGGAAAAGTTCTCACAGGATGAATGCAAGAAGAGAAAATTTCCCTGCTCACAGCATTTCAGCATCCACACACACTGACCTGCTCGCCCTGCTCAAAGTACTGCTGCAGCAGGAGGGAGCTGCACGAGGATCACACTCAGAGCCTTAGACTCTTGCAGAAAAGCTGGGTGGAGAATAGGCAGAGCAGCCAAGGGGGAGGGCGGGGACATGCAGGAAGTAAAGGATCCCTCTGCTGTCACTTCTGCCTCCTCTTGCAGCCGGCTGAGCAGGCAGAAAGGGACTCGCTTACCTCTTGCTCGTATTGATTCTTTCTATTCAGCGTTAGAGTGGCAAAAACAGATACTGAGCACAAATCTCTGCAGCCTCATGCACTGGACTTGGAAGGTAGCAAGAGGTGTCAAAGAGAAAACAATGCTCCCTTCCAAGCTTGATGTCTGCTTTCCTTCCGCTGTGCGTTAAGTCCACAGCCCAGTGGAGTCCCTTTGGAAAACAGCACCTCGCTAACTCTGTGGTGTGTGTGTGCCTCTCTGTTCCTGATGGATTTCGCAAAGAGAGAGATCTGTCCCATATTTGTAATTGTCAATTCCCACTGTTGCTGCTCTCACAAGGACTGTGCTAAGGAGGTAAGTAAGAATTTCGGCTCTGTCAAGTGCGTGTAGCCACAGGAAAGTATTTTGGAGGTGAATTAGAGTTCTCTACAAATCTGCCGAACTGCTTTGCATTTGCATAGCTTGGGTCTTCAGCTTTTAAACTTGACTTTACTTTTTTCCCTGTGATTTTTTAAAATGTAAATTAAAATCCAGACCAGGAAGGCTGGAACATTAATTGATTCTGCTATTTTCCAGCTATGGTTTTGCTCCAAATCTAAGTATTTTTTCTTAAATTTAGAATGTCTGAGGGTATGTAACACTTCATCTGCCTTCATTTTAATTTGTTGAAGTTATAC
Organism: Callaeas wilsoni; assembly: GCA_013398955.1. Taxonomy (NCBI): domain Eukaryota; kingdom Metazoa; phylum Chordata; class Aves; order Passeriformes; family Callaeidae; genus Callaeas; species Callaeas wilsoni. The sequence continues at coordinate 61,060 of VWPU01013295.1, read as the reverse complement.
AGCATTGTTTGTTCCTTCTCTAATAAAGTAGATTATATTTTCAATATCTCTTGCATTAAAACAAGGTATTAAACTACTGACTCAGTAATCTGGTGTTCTAACTAATGCAAAATACTGTGTGTTTCTGGGCAAAAATTGTGAAGAAGAGTTCTGGATAGCTTATACTTTGGGGTTTAAAAGTTTCCTGGAAATTGAGTGGTTTTAAGAATACCTAACTTGCCTTTAGCTGATCAAATAACCGTATATGTTGAATTTAGAAACATGGTTTTTTCACCTGGTTAAAGTCTGATAAAATCACGAACTTTATCACATCTAAGATAAGTGAAGTATGAAATCTTTCTAATGCTTAACATGCAAACTCTGAGTTTTTAGTTTTGTGTCTGTGGCTACCTACATAAATAGCCATATTTTAGAGGTATTCTCAAAATCTAAGTGTTCAGTGGTTTTTATTTTAATTTGCTGCTTCTTTCAAAGTAAGCAGTTCTGCCCTGACTGTCCTGTAAGCCTGAGAGCTCGTGCAGCAGTGTAGGGAACTTCAGCTCACTGGAAGCTGCTGCAGCCTTTTTTGGTTGGATTTGTTTCAAGTCTGATACACGCTGTGATTTGGTTCATTATGCAACTGTATAAACGTGTTTGGTGGCAAAAGAAAGGAAATTACACGGGTGTGGGAATGGGAAATGGAGAGCAGGAGGCTGTTGCTTTCAGCAGCACTGCCAGTTTGTGCAATTTTCAAACAGTAGCTTGAGAAAATGTTGATTTTCATGTATTATACCTGTCTACGCTTTTGTTTTCCTTCGCAAGAGCTCTTCCTGCTGTTTCTTCAGCAGGCTCGGAAATAACGTCCCTGGGGCTTGGCTGTTCAGTTCTTGCTGAACTGCCACTGGGAAGCAGGACTGGCAGGTTACCATTTCAGCTGTCCTGTGGTTCTTCTAAGCAGTTCGGACACCAGGAGAGGCACACAGGAGTATGACCGTCTGAAGTGTGGTAAAACCAGGAAACACTGCCTGGCTTAACATTTCCTTGAGTGCCTTTGGGTTCACAAACTGCTGGAGGTATGCTTGGCTGCCCAGCTCGTGCACTCTTAAGGACACGTCACAGCAATGTTAATTTTGGTGCTTGGCCTCCCTTGGGTTTCTGTGTGATGGCAGGTGAAGGTGTGTAGGCAGCTCTGTGTAGAAAAGGATTCCCTGATTTATTGATTTTTAATCATTGTAGTACCCCTGTCTTGTTGTATAAAATAGTTGGACACTTCCATTAGTGCTTGGAGGAAGGGAAAAAAGGGTTTGAAAAGCTGATGAGCTTCAGTATCTGGGGAATTCTTGTCCAGAACTGGAGAGGAGGCTTGGGCAGCCCTTCTCATGGACTGTGGAGCAAAGTGAGAAACAGGGAGCTGCTTGAACACGGAATCCTGTGTTGGTTTTAGGCCCTAGTGTGACGTTCTCCCAGATTTTCTGAGGAGCAGTTGGAACGTGGAAGCTCTGCTGGAGGAGGCTGGCAGGAGCTTCACTTTTTAACTCAACTCTTGGTTTGGAATTAACAAAACGGAGTATTGTAAAATGGTCCTCATGGAAGGGCCTGAAGATTTTGGACAAGTGTTTAATTTCTTTCAGGAGTGAGAAGTGCAGGGTAGCAGACTGAATTACTGGTTTTAAAATCTATCCTTAGCTTTAACTTTTCAGGCTCTGTGCAAGAACACAGAGCATGTGGTACAATAATTAACAAGAAAAATCATATCCTGGCTTCGTTACGCTGGTATTTTTCTGTACCGGTTGTCTTCCTTATGTTAGCTTTTACTTTTCTGAAATGAGATTGTCACAGATCTGACATCATCCTTCTGCTGCCACGGTGTAAATGAATGTCAATGCAGGCTGCTGTGGCTGAGGCTTGAGCTGTTTAGGAGACTTACATGTGTTAAACTTGGGCAAATTTAGATGGGAATATATGCAATAAGGAGTGGGATAATTATTGCATAGGTTACGTATATATGTTTTACAGGAGAGCATTTAATTATATATAGAAATAGCTATACTCCATATATGAACCTAAACTTCTGGGAGCGTTTTAACTGTGGTCATAATGAAAGGTGGGCATTTTTGACAAGTCAACTGTATGAGCAGAATTTTATAAATCCCTTTGCAGTGGAGAGCTCTGTGTCCTGCTTGGAAGCTGGAGGTTTATGATAAGGCCTGGCTGCAGTCTTAAACTTACCCATCCAAATTTGGGTCTGATGTTTTATCACCTGGGGCATTGATTTCCTTCAGGCTTAAAGTCAGCAAAGCTTCTAAGAGCATTCAGCTAATGTTCACTGACAGCCTGTTTCAGTGCTTATTCTAGTCACAGTACAGTCTGCAGTTCTGTGAATTTCAGTTGCTAGAATTTCACAAGGGCAAGTTTTAGACCAAAGAAATAGGTAACCTTCCAGTTATAAGACCATACTGGTTTTTATCAAATAAATGGTTTCTTTTCTGTGGTGTGGGGGTTTTGTGTTGGCTTTTTTTTTTTCTTTAAAGTATTCCGAGTACAAGGTCTATAGTTGCAAAGACTGGGGTTCAGACTCAAACATTTCTGGTTCAAGACTTGTTGCCTGCTCACAATAGAAGAATGGGGAAGGATCATATCTTGATTTCACCAGTATTTTGTAGGATATTGGGAGAAGTACTTTCTGTTTAGGGCACAAACCACAGTGCTTGTACTGCTGCTTCATTTATTTCTGTACTCCAGAGCTATGGTTTTCGCTTTGTGTTTAGTTGTCATTTGCCAGTGACACAGGGTCAGATGTATCAGGTGTATAATTTCAGGATTGTTCAGCTTGAAAACACCAGCTCTGTTCAAGCATTTGAACAGCATGTCTTCATCCTCTCTCATTCTGCTGTCTTAAATACAGAGTTTGAAACGGAAGGCTGAATCCAGTAACATTGGGTGCTAGATTTTGTTGTTCTAGACAATTGGCCCCAAAATACCGCTTTTGGCCACAATTAAGTCATGAAGCTTGGCTCTCTCCCTGAAGTGTTTTGCAGAATTCCCAGATGGTCATACCTCGTGGCGTGGTTGTTTTACTGCTTTGGGTGGTTGATCTTACTTAGATTTTGCTTTGCTTTCCTCCTGTGGCTTTAGCATGTATTGGAAAAAGGGTTGCTCTGTATTGTGGAAGGGCTTTTGTACAGGCCCATATCGCTAAGCTCATTTCCCTGAACTCACAACAGCAGTGATGCAGGAGCGTGGTTTGGGTATAGTAGGTCTTTGGGGGAGAGCTAAGATACTAGAAGGTTTTTGGTTTTCTGAGTTTGTTATATTTTTAAACATTGGACAAGTTACTTAGTGATCCAGTCAGATCATCCTGGGCTAAGGTTTTTCCTGTAAAAAAATGGCTTCATACCGTGGCAGGTTGGAAACATTCTGGGAAGCAACAGAATGCTTTGAAGACTGCTAAATTAGTCCTGTGTTTTCCTGCATTAGTGTGACATAGGAACCGTTTCCTTCCATTCTCAGTCCAGTGTCTGTACTTCCCCCTAACCAGCACAACTTCCATGGAAACGAAACAGTTCTCCTATCCTAAGTTGAGAACCCAAGTGCCAGTGCCTTCTGTTACAGAAATGTAGCTGGGAAGTGGGAAGGGGTGTGTGTGGAATGTTTGCAAAAGTCACTAACAAACAAATGAACAGACTTTGCCTGAATTTGCACTAGTTATTTAGGTCAGTTATCTAGAGAATAAAAATAGGTGATCTGTAAACACAATCAAAACTTAAATCAAGTGGGCCTTGCAGTTTCTCAGTTGTTGCTTGTGTGTTTCAGGGTGTCAAGCCAGCCAGCTTCGATAAAGTAGCAATCCCTGAAGTGAAGGAGATCATTGAGGGATGCATTCGGCAAAACAAGGGCGAAAGGTGAGTACTTGCTCTGCAGAGAGAGGTATTAATTGCTGTCCGAGTCTTCTGTCTGTGATGATACCAAATCCAGTTAGCTCCTGGATTAAAAACAAAGATTAGTCTTCTTTGTTCTGGTGAAAGTTGGGACGCCAGTATTACTTCTGCAGCTTCTGTTCTTTGGTAGATTCCTATTCAGTGATTGTTTTAGAGAATTAACAGTGTCAGGAAAAGTGCAAATGCCATAGTAACCATCCATGTCAGTTTATTCAGAAATTCTATTGCTTTTATTAAAGCTTTGACCTAGTCAGCAAAAGAGTGGAGGATAATCCTTCCGGGTTTCCAGGTATTTGGATTGGTTGGTTGGTTGTTCTGTAATTCTTTGGGATTTTTTGTCCCTTTCATTCCGCTGGTATGATTGATTATTTTGCGAACTCTTAAGTTTTAAATTCTTGCTGCTCATTTTTATCCACATTTTCTGTAAGATGACTTCTACTTCAAGTGGTTAACTTATACCATTACACAAAATCTGCACCTGCTCTGATGGCTTATTTGTGGGATTTGTTTTGTTTTCTGCATTTACGTGGTTTTTGCTTACTGAATGTCTGATTTCAGACTGCTTCAGCTTTTGTCCACCCTCTAGCTGCCCCCTGTTCTGTTCAGAACTAGTTTTGTTCATGGATGTTTATTCATCCCCTTTTCCTAACTCTTGAAGTTTTACATCTGATAGTGTTGCCGTGTATTTTTAGTTTCAGTTCTTTTTCTTGTTTTTAAACAATTTTAGTATTTTTTTCCTCATTTGAAGTTAATTTTGTGGCTGCACATCACTTATTTCTTGCTATTTAGTTTAAGCTGTTAACTACAGTTGTTAATGATGTGCTTGTAAATCTCTTTTGTACCTTCAGGACAAAGCTTCTAATTGTGCCAAACAAAATGCACATCAGGTGGTTCAAAACAGAGAGAATAAATCAGGGGATCATCTGGCAAGGTTATTCCTTAATATTTTATGAAAGCCTGATAACCGAATGTGCTTTCTACATTCTTTCCCAATATGCTAGATATGCTATTAAGGACCTTTTGAATCATGCTTTCTTCCAAGAAGAGACTGGAGTACGGGTAGAACTTGCAGAGGAAGATGATGGAGAAAAAATTGCCATTAAACTCTGGCTGCGAATTGAAGACATCAAAAAACTCAAGGGCAAATACAAAGATAATGAAGCAATAGAGTTTTCATTTGATTTGGAAAGAGACGTCCCAGAGGATGTAGCACAGGAAATGGTAAGTGCTGGTGGTCTTGCAAAGCTGTGGAAGTAGGGCTGTTCTGTGACAGCGAGATGTGGTCTGTCAGCCTCTGCTTCTGTTGTTACTGTCTAGAAGTGCGCGGGTTCAGAAGCGTGCAGATGAGAAGTTAGTGCCAGAAAGGGGTAGCTCTCGTCGTAGCACTGCGGCAGTGGCTGGCTGTGGCAGTGTGAATTCTGTGAATGTGTCCTCCCTCAGGTGGAGTCTGGCTATGTCTGTGAAGGGGATCACAAGACAATGGCGAAGGCTATCAAGGACAGGGTATCTTTGATTAAGCGCAAGCGAGAGCAGCGCCAGTCGGTGCAAGAAGAGCAGGAGAACATACTTCAGGAAGAAGGTAGTCAGAAGCAGCAGCTGGAGCAACAGCAGCCATCGAGTGCTTCCCATGCAGGGCCAAAGCATCCCCAGTCTGTCACTGGCACTGCTCCTGTCCCCGCTGCTTCAGCATCGGTTTCTACTCAAGTGGAGCCTGAGGAGCCGGAAGCTGATCAACACCAACAGCTGCAGTTCCAGCAACCCAGTATATCTGTTCTTTGTAAGTGCCTCAGTCGCTTTCTTTAGGAACTCTCGCACTTACACAGCTCCTCCCATTTGTCTTGTACTTTTGGTGGGTACAGCAGTAAATACCTTAAGGTGATGCTGTTCCCATTGCTGGCTGCTGCAGAGCAGTAGGCCACTAGAAAGCACAGCAATGTAAGATGCATTCCAGTGGCTTAGCTGAGCCAAGGCTTGGCACAGTTCACAGCGTCTCAGCACAAAATGAGTTCTCTCTGTTTCAAGGTAATACACCGGGTGAACTGGGACACCTGAAGCATGAACACATGCCCTTGGTTTTGCTGCCCTCCTACAGGGACAGTATATTCTGGCCCTGCAGAAGGCTGCGTGCTCTTGCACCAGGGCAGATCTGGCTATTAAAGCCACTTATTTCAATCCTTGTTAACTTACATTTAAAGTGGAAATGAGATTAATCTACAGGTAGTTCAGCTCATAATTTACTCTCTGAAAATTCTTCATTTTCTGTTTTACATACCATACGTGAAAAGATGAATTAATAATCCTGTCTTTTCCTCTTCTGCCATCACAGCATTTGAATCAGTATTTGAATAATGATGGAAGATGACAACTTCCGTATTAGAATGATGAAGTTAAAAAGCAAATTGCTGTCTGCTCATTAGATAACAAAGATTTTAAATTGACTATTAGGCCTAGTTCACTACTGTGCCTACATGGTGCATCTGCCAGCCAGCACAACACACCTGTTTTAAATGTCTGTGTAAAATTAAATACAAATAATGATTAATAAACCTTGAAAGAGCATTCATAACAATGAGGAATTTAGGTTTCTATTTCTAGTCTAGCCTTTTGTAGGAAATACAGTTTATTATTAAATATCTTCCCAAAGAACTCCTGAAATGACTAATTTTTTCAGGGTTTTAGGGGAAAGCGTAATGATAATAAATTACTGTACTGAGGCGGAAAAAGAGATTTTAAAATCAGCTTAAATATTATGAGAGGTAAAATGCTAATAAAAGTCCATAGCACAAAAATCAATTTAATATTTGATCAATTATAGGATATTTCAAATTTTGTATCCAGTCTACAGTTCTTGAAATTCAGATTTTTGTCCTTAACTTTTCCAGCCGATGGAACAGTTGACAGTGGCCAGGGGTCATCTGTGTACACTGAATCTGTGAGCAGCCAGCAGACTGTGTCCTATGGTTCCCAGCATGACCAGTCAGTCTCAAGCGCTGGAGTCCAGGGGTACACAGCTCCCGTTGGCCAGGTGCAGTCCCAGCAGCATGGAGGATATCAGCCACCTGCAGCGGTAAGCCAGACCTTACAGCACTGCAAATGCATGGGGGTACTTGATTCTGTGTGTCTGTTGGAAGGTCAGAGGGAAGTCTGCCAGGCCATCTTCGTGTATGTGTTGTTTTGCATAGGGTACAAATTCTGCATGGGAGGAGTTCAGGGGCTTTTTTTGCAAGATGACTGATTTTAGAGGGGGAGGGAAAAGTGCAAGAGCATCTTTGTCTTTAAAGCTTTTATTTAATCTTGGCTGCAGTTCAGCAGAATGATGGGTTAGTTGTCTCTGTGGATGGAAGTAACATCCTCAGAACAAGACTACCTGCTGAAAATAAGCATTTAATCTCGCTTGGGAAGGTGGTGTGTGTATGTGTATATGAAGTTACCAGGGATCAAGCTGCTGGTTTAGTTTGAAGAAGGGATTAGAATAATTGAAGCCACTGTATGAAATTGCTGTGTGTGTTCTGTGAGGCTTTGATTACAGATTTTGCAGGTAAGACTTTTTCAACTGTTACAGAATGTTGCATGTGAGAACTCCAGACTGAAAAGACCCCACATCCTTGTTCCCAGTTTTATTTCTAGCTTGTGTTGATTTGCTCATCATGCGTATTCCTTTTCCCTGGAAAGTCTGCACTGGGCACAAATACTTTTCCTACTATGTTCATTTGTGTTGCCCTTTTATTTTGGTATGTTTTTTCCTTGGTATGTTTTTAGATCTGAGTAAGAGAGTATGCAGAAATCTATTCTGACTCTGGAGTAGAACTTCTGCTACTTTTATCTTGTCTTCAGTGGTTCCCTTGTCGCTTGTTTTTTACACAAATAACAATCCAAGACTGAGGCAGACATTATGGTATGATGTAGTAATACCATAAAGGAGAAGATGTGACACTTAAGACTGAGGGGCCTCACTTCTTCTGGTACCCGTGGTTGTAGGCTTTATTGCAGAATCACTGGTGTAACTAGGATTTTGGCAAACAGGCTGGTATCACTCACAATCAAAGCATCTCCATCTTTTTCAAAGACACTTAACCTGAGGTGTGTGGTACCGTTAGTCCGTGATGATGAGTTCTCAGTCCCTCTAAACAAGCTGCTCTTCTGGGTAAGCCACATTTTGGTGTGTGAGCACATACTGAACCAGAGCCGTGTCACTCTCTTGGGATGGCTGGCTTCCAGACTGAAAGACCATAATCTTCTGAGAGGGGGAGGGAGAACAAGCCTATGATAAAGGTATAGCTAAGCTGCTTAGTTTGCTGCAAAAACGTGCTCATGTTGTTTGATGACAACAATGGTACCAGGAGGCCGAGAGAACTACAGGGACTACTAATCCTTTGTTGGGAAGGGGCTGACAGGTGGATATGTATATATATATACACACATATATATAGTCAACTGAAGAAATGGCCTTAAAAAGAATCACAGAATGCAGTTTGATCAGGACAAGAACAAGGTTTGTGCTTAAACTGGAATAATCAGCTACACAAGTACATAATGAGTAACCACTGGCTAGGCAGCCATTTTGCAAAATAAATTTAAAAAAAAGTCAGGGATTACATTGGACCACAAGCTGGACATGGTCAAAAACATCATGCTGTCATGAAAAAGGCAAACATCCCATTATATGAAATAGTAGTTCTGCTTTTGGCTACTGGTAAGTCTGTCCTGGACCCCTTGGTTGAGTGAATTGGAGGGTGGCTTGGGAGAAAATCCAGAGGAGAGTGTTAAAAAAACCCCAGGAAGAATAGAAAAAATGTGCTTTATGTGGAAAGACTGAAATAATGGAGTCTATAAAAGATAAGCTTGAGGAGAGAGAAAGCTGTAAAAGGCTTCTATGAAATAAGAGGAGGCTAATCAGATCACAACATTGTTGTTAGGCTTATCATTCCTTATTCTATCTAACTTGCAGCATGGAGTTATTGTTTGGGAAGGGGTTTTTTTAATACTCAACAAAGAAAGATAAGGATTGTAGTCTCCATCAGTGGAGATGTTTCTGAACTATTTAGATAAATTAGAGTCAGGAATGATGTATAGCTACTCCTCCCTTGGAATAGATGAAGATGTATTTAGTTAACCACATGAGTTCTTTTCTACCTGTCTCCCAAATTTTTAATTGATGTAGCAAGATTTCTCACAACAGAAATCTTGAAGGTCAGATCTCCACTGAATATCTTGCTATTTTCTCTCTGGAGGTCTGTATTTGATTTTAATTAGTTTAAGATATTGTGGATTATCTCCATAAGAAGTGAATACTGCCCCTTTAAAAATATTATGTTTCCATTCACTTAACCCACAGCAAAACAAAATACAACACCAAAAAAAAAAAGGCGATAACAAAACCCCCCAAACAAAAAAATGCAAATCCCACCTCAAAACTTTATTCTATTTCTTCTGCTTTGATTGGATTTTGACCTGTGGCCTTCTGGATTGTGGCAAGATTACAAAATCTGGATGCTTTTATTGGCCCAGCATCTGGAAGATGCTTGTCTAAAACTAATTTTACAGAATTTTCCACAGATTAAACTGAGGTTTTTCCACAATTCATGTTGTAGAGGAGGGTGTAAGGTTTAAATTTTTATGGTAATGTTTTAGTTCATAAAGAGCCAGCTGCATACATTTAGTTCTCGTAATTCAGGCAGAGGGACTGCCCCAGTAGGGGACCTGGGTGAGGTGATCCCTGTAAACACACATTCACTCTCAAAACTAATGAGTGTTTGAAAGCTCGTTAGCATCTGAGTTTTTATTTATCAGACTAGCAGATGCTTTGAGTACACACCCTATGGGCTGTGTCTGTGGCCCCAGAGAAAACATTCTCTGTCTGATCTGCCTTCCACACTTCTCCTAAGGGTGCTAGGGAGCTTTCCACACTGCTCAGGAACCTGGGGCAAACGTGGGTCCTCAGAGGTGCACACAGCCTGTTCCCAGTGTGTGTTGGCATTCATTCAGCATTCTCACATCTCGTGGTACCACATATTACTCAATATTGGGCCTCTCATTGTGTGTCTTCATTTCTTTTCTACCTCATTACAGTTTTTGCTGGTTTTGTCATTACTATTTTTTTTTTTAAAGTGTTCAATTCTTAACTTTTGTTTTCCTCCTTTAGCCTCAACGTGGTCGTAGCATGTCAGTTTGTGTCCCCCACCTTCCTGCTCTTCCCTGTATGTCCTGCATCCCTCTCAGTGCTCCTTGCACCCCACCACCAGCGCTGTCTGCACCTCTTTCTCCTTTCTGCCTTCGGACTGTCCCTGAAGAAACCTTTGCAGAAAAGCTTTCTAAAGCCCTGGAAAGTGTCCTGCCCATGCACTCTGCCTCTCCACGCAAGCATCGACGCTCCAGCCTGCCCTCCCTCTCTGTCAGTCCTGTATGTGTTACCATTTGCCTCCTGGCACAGTAAGATAAGTTATCATTAAATACATCCTGGGCTCTGGGCATTTTTGAAGGGAGAAATCGAAGAGTCAATTCCTTATACTGTGCTGCTGTAATGTGGATTTTGTTATTTTTATTTGTTTCTATGAAGCAGTACACGTAAGAGTTACCAAACAGTGGCTGACTGCTTGTTTCTTGTCTTTTAGGATAGTATAAATGTAAATTACCCAGTTGTACCACAGAAGGTAAAGGCAAGACTAGTTCTTTTTATAGAAAAGTCAGAAAACTTTTATTTTTCAACTTCTAAGTAAACACTGAATGTTAATTAAGCCCTGCACAAAACAACCAGCTTTTGAAGCCTGATTGCTGTGGCTGGTTATTCTTAAAGCTTTGGCTAGCTGTGATAGTGGTATTAGATATTTAGAGCATGAATACTTTTGAGACTTTTTCTGTAAATTCTTACCAGAAATGCCACTTCAACTGCTTCTTAATGGGAAGAAGCCACAGTTTCATGTTTCTTAGAAAGTCAGATCCAAAGATAACGTGCAACAGAGGAGGTAGTTGCTTTTCAATTTTGAACTTCAGTTCACACAAAATAAGATTTGAGAAGCATTTTTGTGTAAATGAAGTAAGCAGAATCAGGTTTAGAGCATAGGAAAGGTGCTTCATCTGTAGGACCTTCTCATTAGCGTCGGTCAGTATGGAAATTTGCTGCTGCTTTTCCGGGCAAAAGAGGCTGGGGAGAAAGTGAACGATGGGGAAACAGCAACTTGAAAAAGTCATAAATGCCATTTGTCTTGGACAGTATATTTACTACTGACTTCTACAATTTTTTTTTCCATTAGGGAAGAGAATACATTGTCTCTGGGCATACTGCAGGCAGAGATGAAAAAACGCAAAATTACTGAATTGTTTGATGTTCTTACATAGAACTCTCTGTACTGAAATATTCCCTCCAACTCTTAAATAAGATGAGCCTCATCTGAAGTAGTACCTCAGGTGGAGTGGAATTGCCTGAGGACTCTGCTGTTATTAAACCTGTGAATGTTTTATTGTCCAGGCAAGAGTTAAGTTTGTTTCAATGAGTGCTAATTTTCTGTGTGAAAAGGTATGATCGTAAGTGATTAAATGGTCAATTTTTTCTTACAAAAGATTTCTTTTTAGCTTTTTGTATAGCATACAGCACACTAGCACTGTGGCTTTTGTATTGGAAAATACTAAGATCTAATGTCATCTTCTAAGTGCAAATTAGGGGCTCTGCATTGTTGCTGCTCTCAAGTTCTGAATTTCATATTCCACATACGGCAGTGACCTCAGGGGTTCGATTGTATTTCAAGCACTGATCACAATGGATAGGCCATGACAATAAGTCTCATTCCATTGTCAGGAGCAAAATTGGTTTCTTTTTGTGAACTATTGGAATTGAACTGGAAAAGCAGCTCTAACACCAGCAAATGTTCCCAATTGTAGCTATGCCTGCCATGGATGTATTTAATGGATATTTACAACTCACCTAAATTTCCTAAGTACTGTATGTTTTTGACCATGAATTGAGTATGAAATCTATAAAGTTACTTCACAGAACTGCCTAGTGAACTGTGCATGTTGATGTGCTTTCACTTTTAATGTATGAATTACCTGTCTTGTTCATGTCAATACAGCCTCAGCATCCTCGTGGGGGAACACCACCGTTCCCAGATTCACAGATATTTTTCCCAACCGTTCATGAACGGCCGGTGTCTTTCTCACCACCACCTGTCTGCCCGCCGAAGGTGGCAATTGCTCAGCGGCGCAAGAGCACTTCATTTTTGGAAGCCCAAACTTGCCACTTCCAGCCATTGCTGAAGACTGGCCACAGTTTAGTTCCACCTGGTGGTAGTCCCACCAATTGGACTCCAGAGGCATTTGTTATGCTGGGCACAGCAGCTCAGAGAGTCGCTGGAGAGCCTCTGCATGTGCAAGTTAATCCCGTGTTTGAGCAAGCTCCTGTCCACAGTGACTATAGATCTGGACCAACACCTCCAGAGGATGCTCACTACAGGATGCATCCAGAAGCTGTATATTTGGTGGGCATGCACTATCCATCACAGGTATCGGAGCAGTATGATCAAGTAGCTTATAACTCTCACGTGACTGAACAGCATTTGAAGCAGGTCTCTGAGTCAAACCATGGGCAAGGTGGTCCTCCACAAAGCTCTGTGTTCGACTTTCAATCGGGGCAAACATACCTGGCAAGACACGTTCAGAACCTGAGGCTGGATTCTGGGATGGGTCCCCTTTCTCCATTATCCAGCGTTTCCGCTCCTCTGAGTGCAGACCCAGCTCAGATGACGTTCCACCAGGTATTTGTTCCGCACTCTGCCCCGGCTGTGCTCTCTCACAGCGGTGATGGCAGAGCGAGCTGTGTCTTTGAGTTCCATGTGCACACGCAGAGCTCTGCTCCGGCAGAAGGGGCAGCTTTACCCCCGCGGGTCTACAGAAGTCGCCGGGGCTCTATGGAGACCAGTCAAGAGGAGTCCGCCCAAGGCATAGGGTCGCATGGTCGGCTTCAGCCTGTGACAGAGGAGCAGTGTAACTATCTTGGTGCTGGGCTAGCAGGTCCCAGAGGGGGCTCTGCCAGGCGCAGCTGGCCAGAAGGAAGCCCAGAGTACTCCAGTGATTCCTCACAGCTGACTTCCTCTGACACTGGTGATTTCCAGTCTCCTCCCCCTACAGGGGGATCATCTTCTGCTTTTGGTTCAGACTTCTCATTGCCCATTGTTCAGCTGCCTCAGAAGGTGTTGCAAGAGTCGCAGCTCTTCATCTGCTTCCCCCAGGGAGCCTCAACTCAGCAGGCCTTGTCCACCTCGCTTTCATCAGGACCACCTGCATCTTATCCTCAGGTTACAGGAGCAAACCCTTCCACAATTTCACTGCTTTTTATGAGTCGTACTAAAAGGGAAACCTTGCTTTTAGACCTGCTCCATGTGGTTCTAAGAATTAGCATTCACGGGGGTGTCTTTCCACCAAGTCTATACTAGGATGTCTTTAACTTAACCAGGTTGCTATGAAATAATGAGGCATTAGCAACCGTTTGGTCTGTGTTCAGATTTGGCTGAAATATTGGTAGGGCTTTTGTGTTTAAAGGTGGTCAGCGTTCCTCCTTGGACTAGCTGTTCTTTTGGTGAGAGATAGCTGGAGTACCAAATTGACTTTTAAACAGTGGTTTTAATGAAATGTATCTTCTCCACAGTTAGAATCAGCAGTGATAGTAAAACTTGCTTTGTGTTTCTGTTGCTGCACTTTAGCCATTTTAATATGTTGAGGTTGAACTTTCATACAAATAATGTTTCATTAGACAACAAGGTTGTTTTGGTGACTGTCCAAAATGCAAGAGCTTTCTCTAGACTTGGGGAAAGAAAGTGGGAAGAGAGGAATGGAAGGAGCTGTGTTATGTACGTGTACATGGATTTGAAAATGTATTTGTTGAAGAGGTATTTGAAGAAGATAAATAGGCTGAGTAGTTAATAAAAGGCACAAACAACTGTTGCTAATTGGTATTGCCACCTTATAAGCCTTATGTGGTGTCCTTTTAAATAGCAAAATTGGAGGCCTGAAGCTTAGTTTGGAGATGTGTGTTTTATTAGCATATGTGGTATTTGCATTTGCAATGGTCACTTTCCTGTACACTGTGACTGTGAGGTGTGTGTCTATATACATTGTCTGCACTCGTAGTCTGAAAAGTCTCATAACTTTCTGTGAAAAGAGAGGATTTACTTTAAGTAGACTTCTCTGACCTCTTTTGTCCTTGGAATTAGGGGCTTTGACATTTTAGTAACTGGAGTACTAGCAACTTTGGGATTTGTGTGAAGGAGAATCATTTTGCTCTCTGTGTTAAGATCAAGAACTAAGTATTTAAGGCTTTCTGTAAGGGATAATAAAGATGTTTTAGTAAAGCTGGAACAGCTTTGATCACTAGTCTAATAGATAGCAATTGCTGTGCTGTAGACTTTGTAGACTGACTCTCCTACTCAAGAACTTTGAAAATTACATGGAGATTTTTTTCTCCATAAACCTTTGTTAAACTCAGGAGATGAATTTTGATGGATATAAAATACATCTGGAAAACAAAAAAAGAAGTCATTTTTTTTGCAGAATTTAAGTTCTGGGACCTTTGCCTAATTCATTAGAAGATTAGAATTTGAAACCCAAACTGAGTCAGTGTGAACACGTTACAGCAGTGGGATGTAGCACATGTTTAGATCCTAGCCAGTAAGAGCCTGAAGCTTCTAAAACAGCAAAGAAAAAAATGGTTCTCTTCATTGGCAGTCTGCTTTCCCCAAAGTTTCCATAATTAGAAAAGTATGTAATTTTAACAGACTTGTTCCCAGTGAGCTTCTGCAAGCTGAATGATCACAGCATTAAGGAATTTTCATAGATATTTCTGATATGATGCATATGCCCCAGATATGCTTCTTACAAAGGCAGTTCACCCAAGTGGTGCATGCTCAGGAAACTCATCTGGAGGTCTTTGTCTAGTTCTTTCCCAGGAGCTGATAAAGAAATTCAGTTGTCACAATAATAATAATAATGCAGATCCTGGGATCTGATAAAAGAATTCCAGCCACAAAAATAATAATGAAAGTCCATTCCATTTTCCTCTGCATCTTCCACATTCATTTGTATGCCACTCATCCATTTTTTTCGTTGCTTACTCAAAAATTCTGTCTTAGCTAGAATGTGAACCCCCATATTCCTCCATATCTGATTCTTGGTAGCCTTTGAATGGTAGTGACTGTAGAAATGATTATTAGCCTGTGTTTTGACATGCCTCTCAAAGGCAACTCATGACATCTGTGTGTACTGGGTACTTTGTAATTGGTCTGGAAATCTGTTTATCTTTGTGCTTGCTTTGTTTATGGATAGTTTTATGTCCATATAGCCTCCTTTTATTGCCCCGCCTGGCTGTGTTTAGAACACATGTAAAGGTAAAACTTAATGCATCTGTTTCCAGTTACCATACCAAGGCATCCTGCTCTTAAAGCATCACCAGTGGAAGAAGAAGCTGGTAGGCTGATCTGTCTCATGTTGAGGGGCGTGTGGGTTGCAGAGTCTTTCTGTAATGGTTATTTTGGAAGATTTAAAATGAAGTTCAGACCTCCTCCAGATCACTCTGCTTTGTTCTGGTTGTCGTAATGGAATTTGGCCAGAAGGACTGCTTGTCCAAAAGGACAAGCTAGAAACCTATTCCAGCCAGATCATTCCAGGCAGAAATGTTTTTAACTGCCTGCAGCAGAACCCGTGGGGTTTTTCTCAGCTGATTGTCTTTTCTTTTTCCTCCAGACACAGGTGCAAGGCCAGCCAGCCTCGAGCAATGCATCGGTGCCATCCCAGCCTACTCAACACACTCAGCAGGTGAGATCATAGTTCCTAAACTCAGGACTAAAGTACTCATAGTATAGAATTTTGATGACTCTTTTAAGAACGATTGACTACCTCTGTCACCATTTGACCCATGGTTTTGCAGCAAAGGAATCCTCTGATTCTCACCCAGTCTAACATGCCGTGAGATACACATGGACTTCCTGAAATTTATTTTTAAAATCACATTAATGCTTGTCTTCCCGTGCCTGTCTTCCCCAACTTCCACCTGAGCTTGCAGTGGTGGTCCCGTTCAAGGGGAGGCATGTCAGGATTTGCAGATTAGACTGTCTAGAGAGGCAGACTTCATTCTCGTGATTTCTTCTGACTGGAAATCTGACCTGCAACATTCTCTTCTCTTAACTGCCTTGTCTTCCTTTGTAGAATCTTCATTCGTGGTTTCACAGGTGAAAGAATTCTCTTGGAAGATTTGGTGCCAATAATGGAATTGTATTAGTAATGCTAATAACTAATTCCTGAAGCTTAACTGACTTGGCATATTCTGAAGAACCACTGGTATCACTTAGGAGAGAGTAAAAAGCAGAATTTAAGTAGGATATGCTTCAAAAAGCCTCTGCTGGGGGTTAATACAGCTTCTGCCTCTTTTTCCTGCTACAGAGTGCACAGCAGCCAGCCTCTTCCCAACAGCCCGGACATTACCAGCTGCAGCAGCCCTCAGTTTCTGCCAGCACCACTCCTGCACAAACTGTCTCTCAAACTCAAACTTCACAGATCATGCCAATGCCTCAGGCAGCATCTGGGACACAGGTAAACTAAATTCTTGGTAGCAGAAGATTTTTTTTTTTCTTCTTCACAGCTGGTAAATTCAATATGCTGCTGCTTTCACTTTTATCATCTTTTCTAATGGTTCCAAAACATTAGTCAAAAAAGAGTATTCTTAGTTTACACAGTCTTAGTTGTATTTTATACAACTGTCAGTTTTGTTGGAAAATGTGTTGGAAACCCTTTCACACGTGGCAGTCGTGAGTAATTTGAGGGAAGGATAGCACTTCCATGCACAAAGATCTTTAAATTGTCAAAAATATTGGGAGGTGTATCGATGAACAGTGTACTGCGAATGGATTTTCAGGAACTTGTCATTTCTCTGTTTCCCATCCACTGTCTATCTTCTGCACCATTACATGTGTAAAACATATTTACTTACTTAGGTAGTGAACTATGGGACTCCTTTCTTCATTCTGTCATCTTTCTTACTCAGCTCTTCTCCTTTACTTCCTGATCAAGAACCTTCTGTTACTGAATATTGCTTCATTTTGGCTCATAGCTCTGTTGAACGTGTGAGCCGCAATTTTGTTTTAAAAATTATTGTTTTGTTGCTTGTTCATCTAAACTGCCTTTTCAGTTGCATCGTTTGCTGGCTTTAATTGACATGTCCCCTGCCATTCTCTGAATGCTGGCACAGTGGATTTTGATTCTCCTTCGCTTTAGTCCCCATACTCAAAGCTGACAGATTTGTTTTAAGACTTGCACTTTGCTGTAAGAAGGCAGGCTTGGGTCTGGGGACAGAGTTGAGGGGAATTTGATTCTGTTCATGCACAAATCAGTGCTTCAGGGTATTCAAATGTTACTCTTTCACCCTCCGTGGGTGTCTGTTTCAAGAGCCTGTTGAGTTCTTCAAGGGAAGTGTTGCAAAGTGAGGACTGTTTGGAACTCCAGCCAGCTTCCCAGCCACTCTGCCAACTGTGCTCCCCAGCCACTTTAACGGAGTGCTGTAACTCGAATAATGCTTTCTTTGACTAATGTGTAAAACTCTGCTTTCCGCAACCCTGCTTTAAAAAAAAAATCTATCTCTATTTTCTTTACCTCCCCAGCTTCCTGTTTCCCAACCAGTGTCGATCATCCAAGGCGAGCCTCAATTACCTGTTGCAGCATCTTCTCTCCCTCAGCCTTCAGTTGCCCCATCAGTCCCCATTGGCTCTCATTTCCTACCCATGGGACAGGCCTTGCCAACTTCCGTGGTTCCCCAGTTCCCAGTGTCTCAGTTGCCTGTAGCAGCTCCTCATGTGACAGTGGCCCAGCCAGGTTTCCAGTCGCTGCCCATTTCGATGGCAGCTGGCATGAATCAGCCGCTGCTCACTCTGGCAACGTCTGCTGCGGCAGCTGCAGTTCCTGTAGGACCAACCGTTGTCCCTAGCCAGCTTCCCACACTGATGCAGCCTGTGGCTCAGCTGCCCAGCCAGGTTCTCCCGCAGCTCCTGCAGCCGGCTGTCCAGTCCGTGGGATTGCCAGTCAGCATTGGACAAGCTGCTGAAGCTTCACTTCCTGCTGGAGATGCTCTTTACCAGGTATTGTTGCAAGCCAGCAGACCTCTTCTCCACATTTTTGCCCGTTCCTCGAAGGTACCAGATCTGAGCCGTGTGCCCTGGCCAGCTGACTTCTCATATGAGAGCCATTAAACCACTAAGATAAATTCTGTTGCGTGGTAAAGAACTATTTTAAAGAGGAGAGAAGAAAAAAAGGCCTTGGACAACCATGTGTTTTGAATTTTTCATATTTGGCACTGGAATTTGTCTAAAATGACAGAATCATAGTGCAGGGCTTTGTTCAACCAGTGTGAGGGAGGACAGCTCTATATTCAAGAGATCTGTCAGCCTGGGGAAAAAGAAAATAAGAAATTGTAACTTTAGGAGATGTGTGTTGGAAAGAAAATCAATGGCAGCATGTTCAACCATGTCAGTACTACATTCCAAGTCTATGGAGGAGTGGGACAGGGAATTCATAGAAATCAGTCAGGCAGCATGGATCTTGGATGTGGCGTAAGTACCTGATGCTGGTTGTGAACTGCTAGACTGGTGGGCACAGACTGCTTCAGCGACTGTGATCACTCACTGTAAAAGTGGCAACCTGAATAATGATAAAAGTGTTCCTTGTTTCTGGGTTAGCTCATTACAAGAGGACAGGAAGAGCACAAGAGTGTTCTTGCTATTTAATCTCAGGAATCAGCAGCAGCTGTATAACATCTGAGCTGTAGTTGTTCAGCCTGAGTATTCTTCAAGCTCATTTCTAATCTCAAGCTTTAAAATCTTAAGCCGTATAGGCAGCTGCGAGTGTTGGGAGATGAAGATTGTTTTGCCTAAGACTTGGGACTATGAGTGGGAATTTGCTTGTTCAGGCATAGGGATTTGCATGCTGGCTGCATGAGCAGTTTGCTCCACTTCTTTGGGAAGATTTTGGGAGTGCTTGAACAAGTACAGAAGGTTGGAACATGCCCCTGGAACTGATACGGTTTTTTTATTACTGTCTTGTTTCCTAATTAGCTCTGACATTCCCTGACTTGCTTCCCTGATTTCTGTTACAGGGCTTCCCGTCTCGGCTGCCACCGCAGTACCCGGGGGACTCGACCGTTGCGCCTTCCTCTGCCAGCATTCCTTCTGCTGTGCTGTCCCCTCCCTTGCCCACAGAGGCAATGACCCAGTCGGGCTACCTTGCTCCTGTTGTGCAGCCGTACGGGGAGCAGAACGTTCTAGTTTCCATGAGCAGCCTGGGAGGACAGGTTCAGGTGCCCCAGCCTCCTGTGAGTTTAGCACAACAGGCCTCATCTGCCTCCTCACAGCAGGCAGTTGTGGAGGTAAATATATGGAATGTAATGTAACCGTAGATTTTGGATGTTTGACTCATGCAACAGTGTATCTCTGTGGGGAACTAATCCCTTCTGTGCTTGTCTTCAGTTGGAAGTTAATGTTTCAAATTACCTTTTTCTTACAGCAGAATGTCATGCCAATGTGGGGACCTTGTTGCCACTGGTTGTTCTGTTGGGAAGTGAGTGTGCATCCTGCAGGCAAAAAGCAGTAAAACACTTCACTTCTTGCTAGTACCGTAGAACATTTTTGCCATATCAAAGACGAGCTGCAATTGATAGCCTTTGAGGACTCTCATTATGCCTATTCCCTGCAGCGTGGTTCTTGCGGGGAGAATTTGAATTGTCTTTGTGTTCTGCATTGGCTTGCCTTTTGCACATTCTGTTGGTAAGACTGTGACTGCATGGCAAACTGTAGTGACATGTGGCAGTAGAAAGGATGTGGCTGGTTTCCTCTCCTCACCCCTCCTCAGATGACATTTTGCTTCACTGCAGTTTGCTCTAGAGTATTTAGTAAACTAAAGCTGTTCTAGATGCCAGCTGTTCAAACTTCTCAGAACGCAGAGCTTTCAGCTTTACAACTGGTTTGGGAGGAAACACTGAAGACTTCTGGGTTGGTTGAAGAGGAGCTGTACTCTTTGGGGGGGTTCTTGATTGTAGGTTTCTATCCACAGGGTACTCAGGGAGTCTCTCAGACTGCTTCTTCAGAGACTCTTCCAGCGACGCAGCCTGCTCAGTCTACCCCTTTGGCTTCTTCTATGGATAGGTGAGCATTGCTTCTTTTCACCAAACTGAATTTCAATGTCACGTGGTAGATTATACTTCCACGGATCGTCTTTAGATATATTTTTTCACCAGGGATTTTTTTTTTCACTGAGAGTGTTCTTGAGGATGTAAGTAACTAAACTTCCTAGAGGAAAAATAGGGTCATGAAGGGTGGAATAGGTTGTGATTTATGGAGGGAGTAAGTAGGGTTGTGTATAGTGATTAACTTTTTTATTTGTCATGTCAAATGGATCGTAAGTGACAGGTTTTTTGTCCTTTTGGCACTTAAGCAGAATTCAAACTCCAAATAGCTTGGAAACTTAAGATTTGTACAACTCAGCTTGCAAGAGATGTAGCAAAATAACGACAGTTAGAATTTCTATTCAAGCAACCCGAAATGTTGACAGGAACCTTTTCCCCTGCTCAGCGATTAACACACATCTACCGCTTCCCAGAACAGGGTGTCATGTGGTAGGTTCAGGAGTATTGCTGCAGTTATGGAAAGCATGGATACTAACAGCAAGTCCCCTTTTGTTTTTAGTGCACATTCTGATGTTGCTTCAGGATTGAGTGATGGCAACGAGAATGTCCCAACTTCTAGCGGAAGGCACGAAGGGAGGACAACGAAACGTCACATGCGGAGGTCTGTCCGCAGTCGCTCTCGCCATGAGAAGACTTCTAGGCCGAAACTGAGAATTTTAAATGTGAGTATTTTTTATTTTAGAGACAGTTCAGTAGTAATGATGTGTTTTGGAGCCTCTACAAGCATTCCAGATACCATCTATTAAGAGCTTTTTGGACCATTAGATAGGGCAAAATTGGCTTGCTTAGCTACCAGTGGTTCCACAGACTATTCCAGAATATTCAGTGTATCCTCAGATAAAATATCATGCTTTACACGGCATCATTTATTAGACTGGAAAGATAGAACAGTACCAACCAGTACTGTTAGTTTGTCTAAGTGAACTTTAAAATCTCAGTGAACTTAGATTCTTGTGCTCTTGGTTTGAAGTTTTATTTTCTCTGCTTTAGGTTTCAAACAAGGGTGATCGGGTAGTGGAATGCCAGCTGGAGACACACAATCGGAAAATGGTTACTTTCAAATTCGATTTGGATGGTGACAACCCTGAGGAAATAGCTTCAATTATGGTAAGATACATTTTAGAGATGACGAATCCAGTCAGTTGTATTTTTTTGTTTATGGTTCAGAACTGGTCTCCCATGTAGCATGGTGTGTGTTCACCTTATTGGTACGCAACCACAACCAGAAATTTGACACAGAGTGGTTTAGCAGTCCAATTATTAATTAATGTTGCATGCACAAGTCACATGAAAATTTGTGTCAGTTTTTACCTTAGAATTGACGTTTTTATCAAGTAAAACTGCTTCTGTTTTTTTGTTTGGTTGTTGTTTTTTTTTCAATCTGGCATTTTTAAAACTGCAAGGAACTTTCTGGAAGTGCTGAGTTAAAAAAATTGTTTGCTTTTCTAAGAGCAGGCATTGCTAGACCTTCTTATTCTTCAAGTGTTTCGCCTTTGTTGTCAATCAAAATGGGAAGATTCTGCCTTTGAAGTAAAAGAACAGAATTGCATTTTGGTTTTTGAAAGTACATAATGACTGATGCTGCTTTTGACTTTATCAAAAGAAAAACCTTCTCCATTCAATGTATGATGGCCAGGCATGGGAAAGAATTTGCCCTATAGAGATAGATTTAAATGAGAGTACTGAGTAGCATAGAATAGAATCCCCATTACTTTTTTTAAATTTAAACTCGTATTTTTGGTCTGGTACAGTCTAAATGAGCCTGAGATGGTTTTAGTGTTACTGAAGTGGAGTGGAATGACAAAACACAGTCTCTTTTGCCAGCTTCTTGGGCACATGTGCAGTGTTTATCTTTTGCTTAGAGGTGGCAGAGTCTGAATTGGTGTGTGCTGGATTTGTACTTGTCAAAAGGAACCAAACCAGTGATAGGGGACAAATTATCTGTGCCACTAATGGCTTTCTGAGAAAGAGCAAGAAGCTGGTTCTTGCCTAAGTACATACATTAGCACAGTCAACAACATCAGGTCATGTGCCAGGAAATATGGAGAGCACACAGATGTCTTTCTTCACCTTATACCTAAAGTGATCCTATGGAGAAGTAAGAGTGTGTTTGATTTATGAAAACTAAACAAGCAAAACCAAAACTAACACGCAAACACTCTCCAAGCAACAAAAACCGCAAATATTTGTAGGTGAGTAGAAGCAAAATAGTTGAACTTTGCATCCAAAATGCAGTTAGATAGTTAAAAGTGTGGAACCTAATTTAAACACCTGAATCTGGAGCATTGTGCTCATTGGTTCCTTGTTGAATATTGAGCAAACTTTTGATTGCAAGACTTTCTTGTTTGCTTTTAATCATTGTATGTGGGCTTCCAAGCAGGGGTTCAGAGATGCAGCGAGGCAGGAGTCAGAGCGAGGAATGAATTCTTTATTAAATTTGCAATACCATTTATATATTCTAGTTCCATAAAGCAATTGAGCAGTGCTCACACTTCTCCTAGGGTGATTGGTCACAGTCTCAGACACCCACTTAGAAATGTTTTTTCCTAATATAATGTACACGAGGTCAGAAGATACCAGATATGAATGCTATTTACAAAACCCCTATCTATTGTTTACATAGCTTACACAGCAAAGGAAAAGTTCTCACAGAATGAATGCAAGAAGAGAAAATTTCCCTGCTAACAGCATTTCAGCATCCACAATTGTACTATTAGGGATACCCTCTATAGGTGCCTGTTGTTCCTAAACTGGAATTATAGAAGGTTTCTTTAACTAGTAAAGTATTCTGCATTGCAAAGGCTGATACAAGCACATCACACCTGACTTTCCTTTCCTTCAGCCAGCATGCCAGGAATTTGATGTAAAAGCAGGGTCTCAAGCTTTACCTCTAAGGCACTTTCTCTCTTTCCCAGCAGAGGATCTGTGACTGACAGCTTTACTTCTGTTTCACTGACTGTTTCTCTGTTTTGCTGTGCATAATTTCAGGAGACACAATACTGTCATGGGTTAGACCAAATCAAAAATATCTTTCTAACTACCAAGTATACTTGTTTAAACTAGTTTTGTCCAACATCAGCAAGAGGATGCATAAAGCAATACAATGTATTGGAACTAGACAGGCGAGCAATCTTCCTCTCCCTGTGTTTGGAACATAATTCACACTGGCTTTTATGTACCGCAGCCAGACTTTAAATCAGTGATGTGCAACCTGCACAGAGGAGAAGTTGTATATGGCATGGAAAGAAGAAGCACAGAAGACATCTTGCAATACAGAATTTTAAATTTCTTTTCTATTATAGTTTTCTTTAAATGTCTCTTAATGCACATTGCATTCATTAGAGAGGAGGAATTGCATTAAGATAAGGCTGCTAATTTTAAATTTCCCTGTGCTAAGCAAAGATCGCGGTGACAGTTTGACGAAGAAGTGAGATTGAATGTTGTTCCACAGCAAAGATTAAACTAGGGCACACACTTCTGTGCTGGAGATAATTTGAGAAACAATTGTGTTTCTCTAAGGTGTCACCACTTTCATCTTGTTCAGAAGAACAGCAAAGGGAAGACATACGTTAGCACCAAGAGTAAATTGTAGTTATCCAGTATATTGTTTTGAAATTGTTTGTGGAAAATGAATGTTGCTTTGTTCTCTTCACAGGTGCAGAATGAGTTTATTTTAGCAACGGAGCGAGACTCATTTGTAGAACAGGTACGAGAGATTATTGAGAAAGCAGATGAAATGCTGAGTGAGGATGCGAGCGTGGAGCCAGAAGGAGATCAGGGGTTGGAGAGCATGCGGACAAAAGATGACGGCTTCTTCCCGGGGTCGCAGGTATGTGAAGGACAGACCGCCTCAGATGTTTGTATCTTCCATTTTGGGTGGTATGGTTTTGTGAGTAGAGCTAGCTAGAAATAGAAACTTCCTGTCATGAGAGATATCAAAGATCAATATTTAAAAGACAAAAAGAGAAAGCTTCATATCAGAGTGAGTGCCTGAAATTAAGTTAGAAAGCTGAACAACAGACCTCTTACTTTTTGACGTGTTTGAAGACTTCCGAAGCTGCTGAATCTCCTAACAGTCCACTAAACAGACAGTCTTAAATGCTGATGCTTCTTGGATTTGAGATTATTGTGAGGTAGGACAGTAAAACCCCAACCCTGTGCTGCTCACCAAACACTGAGAGCCTGGTCTCAGGCCCTCCGCCTGGTGAAGTACTAAGAGATCGGATAGCTCAGTTAGGAAACACAGGTTTTGAAACTGTTTGCTGGGTGCTGAAAGTGGTAACATTTCCTGAATCTCTGCCTTAATTACACCCAGAACTAGTTTGGAACATTCATTTTTCTGTAGACTGTTTAAGGAAATCTGTTGGATTTCCAAAAGAATTTTTAGATCAGTTTGTTACATTGACAGTCACTAAGCTGAGAGTCTCTAAAAACACTGTAGCTGACATTTATCTGGGCAGAATTCCTCTAGTTTGGTGATGATGCTTGGGTCCCAGGTACTGCTTCTCTTAAATGCCCACATTTCAGTAAGCTAGCATTTTAAGAACTATCTTGTGGGTTTCTGTTTCAGAATAGAAGTTTAAATTTTATCTTACTTTACAGAAATTAGAGTTCAAACAGCCAGATCCTACATCTTCCATGCCACAAAGAATAGGTAAGTCTTTTGTGATTTTTTTTCAACAGTTACCTTTTTCTGTTTCAGCGGATGGGTGCAGCCAAGTTTTTATTTTGTATGATGGAGTGCACATTCCATATTGCAGGTTATGTATTTAGTTACAACCATGTGCCACTAAACATCCACCTTCTTTCTGTTTAGGGGTTCCTTCTAGCTCCTTTACCCAGGTTGTTCATTCTGCGGGAAGACGGTTCATTGTCAGCCCCGTCCCTGAGAGCCGATTGAAAGAACAGGGCTTTTTCACATCTGCTGTTTCTGGAGGAAGCGAAACTTCAGATATGGGTGAGTTGTCCAGACTCCTAAAAGCTGATGCCTAAGACATGTTCATCAAAACTGTGAAGTTAAGTAAACTGTTCCTGAAGGCCTCTCGATGTATGTGGGGAGGTAAGAGGTGATCATAATTTGGGTCATGCCGTGCAGGGTTCTTGTAGAAAAACTGCTGATGGGCTGTCTGCAAGACTCTGAAACCTTAATTCTGCATTTTAATAATAAGCCTGGAGTTGCGTGTTTTGTTGTTTTGATGTGGGTTTTTGGTTTGGTTTGTTAGGGGGTTTTTTTTATGCTAAGAAGTAAGTGTGGTCTTAGTCTAGCCATAGACAATAATACTGTAGTGAACTTCTTCAGGTGGACCGATAATTTTCTTTTCTTCCAGTTGCAGCGTCTCCAGTACATGGTCCTGGAATGAATCTCTCCCACTCAGCATCATCACTGAGCTTGCAGCAAGCTTTTTCTGAGATGGGGCATGCTCAGATGGCAGAAGGACCTAGCACAGCTCCTCCAGTGTTCAATCAAACAATACCACCATTTCCACCTGCACATTCTACCATGGCGGGCAGTGGTGCAACTCCTGCATCTGTGGCTACTTCTTCAGTATCTGTTTCCTCCAGCACTGGTGTTTCTCTTCCAGGATCTGTTACTTTGCCTTCAGAAAATGCAGCTGTTGGAGTTGCACCAAGCACAAGTGTGCCAAGCTCTATTTCTCCACCTCCAGCCTCACAGTCTGGACAGCAATCGACTGGTGTCGCTTCCAGCGTGAGCGCCCCGGCTTCTTTCTCTTTATCTGCCACGTCCCAGCCCGCTCAAGCCGTGAGTGCAGACATTGCCCCCAGTATCAGCACGCCGTCGTCCTCGGCACTGCCATCTGCACAGGTTCCTGGCGTCGCTGCTCTCGGTGCTGTTGCACCAGCTGTGACATCTCAGTCTGCTCCTCAGATTGCGAGTAGCATGGCAGCACCACAGACATCCGTTGCCTTGTCTCTGGCTCAGAACGTGGCTTTGCAGCTTCCTCAGCTCAGTAGCAGTGGCTCCGTGTCCGGTCTGGCAGAAACAACAGTCGTAAGCGCTCCACAGTCACTGCCTGAGAGTGGGCAGTCTCTGGATAAATCACATCCCTGCAATGCAGCTGGCTTATCTCTTCCAATCTCTGCGCCTTTATCATCCTCAATAGCATCAAGCATATGTGGTTCAGTCTCTCAGCCGGTGATCCATCCCTTACTTGTTCCATCAGGAATTACATCAACACCTGTGCTACCCCAGATCGCAGGTGCAACACCCATGTTGCCCCAGGTTCCCTTACCTGGTGTCTTGCCACAGCCAGTCACTAACTTGCCTGCAGTACAGCAGACTTTGATACACAGCCAGCCTCAGCCAGCTCCATTGCCCAACCAGCCTCACGTTCACTGTCTGGAGGCTGATGCCGATGCTCAGGCTAAAGCCCCTGGCATCGATGATATAAAGACCCTGGAAGAAAAGCTGCGGTCTCTCTTCAGTGAGCATGGTAACGTGGGCACGGTGCATCCGTCGGTGTCTCTGGAGACCTCGCTGGTGATGGAAACCACGGTTGTTCCTGGGATCCCAACCACTGCTGTCGCACCCACCAAACCCCTGACATCCATTAGCACTTGTATACCTCCGAGCAGTTTGCCTCTTGGACCGACTGGCTTGCCAGTGCTGACTCCAGTTGCCACTCCTGGGCCGGTGATCACCCCAGTCAGCTACATCTCGGCCTCGAGCAGCATCGCCACAGCAGCAGTGAAACCGGGGACCTCTCCTTCAAAGCCCCCTCTCAGCAGGGTACCGGTAAGAAACGTGCAGCTCTGGTAGGAAACAGCCTTCTTGGGCAGGATCCTTCTTACAAAGCAAAATATTTATTCAGGAAGACGTTTCTTCATTTAATGTAGTATTGAAAGGTTTATGCTCTGGTTGTTTTAGTGTGTCCCAAGAGGTGTTTTATTTTGTCCCTAATGGGAAAAAAAACTCCAATTCTGTTTTATGCTTCTGAGAGATGTCTCTGATGCCACCGTTAGTTTTTCCTACTCTTAAACTACAAAGAGTGAAGCAACTGTGGTTTGCTTTTTGTGTTTGTTTGGGTTTTTTTCTTGATACTGCTTTTTTTCAAATAGAATTTGGATGTTTTGCTTAAAATAGCTTTTTATCTAGTACTTGACCACTAGACTGAGATGGTTGGGTGTATATTTCACAAAGTGGTCAGGATAGCGTAGTTTTGCTTCCTGTCATGAGCCTCTTCTTTGCAGGCAAGGGCGAACCTGACTGAAAGGGTTGGGTTCTTTTTAAAAGTTCTCTGCTACTTACTCGATGCCTGGATATTGCTTTCCTTTCAAATATTACATTTGTGAGAGCAGGATTTTGAGAAGTTTAAAAGATACCTGAAAACAAACTTTTTTTTTTTGTTTACTGACTCATGCTCTACAAGCAAAACACTCTTTCAGAAACAAATAATGACTCTCAGTAACAACTTGAGAGGTGCTGTGGATGTTGTTACCTGCTCACCAGCCAGATACATCAATATGTGAAATTTTCTTTTAAATGTCTGCCTGTGTGGGGACACAGCACATTTCAGTATTTTAAACTATTTTGGTAGTTCTTTCTTTAAATGGAAAGGTAGCCCTTAAATGGAAATAAATTGAAGAAACTTTCAGGTATTTAGCAAATCAAAAACTTTAATGCTCGCTTCTTTTTGTTTCTGTAATGTTTTTTTGTACTCATCAACACTTTGTGTTGGTTGTCTTTAGCCAGCCTTGCTATTAACCAGTTTCAGGCCATTCGAGTTGAGCCAGTGCTCCCAGCATCTCCATTCATTAGAAGTCTTTCCCATGTCCTCTTTGTAGTCAAAAACAGCAGAAAATTTGTGCTGTGGAAGAGTGGAAATACGTGCCAAAAAAGTTGATAAGGAAATCTAGACACAAAGGCATCCATTAATATTTCAATGAAATTGAAAATTAGAAAATAAATATTAGGAAAAAAATGGAAACTGATATTCATTCAGGAACAGTTGGAGCAGTTAGAAAATTGCTAATAGCAAACCTGTGATTACAAAGGCTTGGGTTTAAATGTAATAAATGTTACAAGGTTTTTGACTGTCAGTTGTAGAAAGCCTACCTCCTTGCTGAAGTTTTCATTTATAAATCAGTTTGTTTCTTTCCAAAGCTTAATTTTAGTTTCACTTTGTGTTGTTGCCGAGCATTAAGGAGCTTATTGCTTTAGTCTTCTAGGTTTTGCTAAACTCTGTGTCTGTGTGTTTATTTTGTTTATGGCCAGACTGTTAACCTAGACAGTTTAATGTGTTTCAGCTTGTCTTACAAATGTACTTAAACTGTGTTTTGCCTCTTATTTATAAACTAAATGATGAAGTTACCACAGCTTAAAAATTCATCCTGCCTCAGAACAAGTAACATCCTCACGTGTGTTCCTGCTGCACAAAGAAGTAGAGCTAATGCATCTTGGCCTGGTTCCTGCTGAAATATTTTTGGGAGGCTGGGTAGCTCTGGGAGCGCACCTTCACCGGGCAGCCCCTCCTGCGGTGTGAAGCATTGGTTTAGGCTGTGGTAACACGCTGCACAGCAGGCTGGCTCTGCCCCTCGAGGGCTGGGGCAGACTGGGGGCAGCTGTGTCCTGCAGAGCTCCCTCCGTGCCGGGGCAGCCAGCCGGCCAGCGCTGTCACTCGCCAGGCTCTGTGTGCGCTCAGGCTTGTGGGCACTGTCAGACCTCAAGATGACAGCTGAGACTAAGAATTGCAAATTGTCTAATGGGTTGCTTAATCCCCAGAACTTCCCACTTCCCTAACAATGGACATGACTAACTGGAATGTGCTGTCTGACCTGGTGAGGAGGCTTTGATGCCGCCTTCTAACCTTTCGAGTCTCTCTAACCTCCTTCATGTAACCTGGATGACTTCTCCCTACCCAGTTGCATGGCCTAATCACCTTCTGTGGGTCATCAACACCCTTCAGGCTCAAAAAGAAGAGATAGATCAAAAGATTGGTGTGAGAGCTCTATAGATCTGTTTCTCAACAAGTGGAGACATCCTCAGGCACTGACAGTTCCTGTTCTCAAGTCATGTTGCTTGGAACAATTTGCTGGAAGCATGCAGCTGGCAGTTTCTAATGGACAGTTAACATAGATCTGTTGTAAGGAGTGCATTATTGCACCATTTTATAAATTAAGCCTCTTGGAAGAATTACTTTAGCATTTCTTCCAGACTTGAAAATAATATCCCGAAGATGCGTTGTTCCTGGATACTGCAGCTTGTTTAAACTGGAAATTGTGGCTGCTCAAAGATAATCCACATTATAAAACAGAAACAGAGCAAACAACTTCCCCCAACCTGGTTGCAAAAGACCCTAAAGACTCTATGCTAACTGTCTATGAAGGAATTCTCTACAAAAAAAAAAGCGAAGGCTTCTGTTGTATGCCATGACTGACTGTAGCTTGGTATCTGATCCTTCTGTTGTTCCATGTCTGATGGACGCGCGTTTCCTCTTGGTTGTCCATAGGTGCTACCAATAGGTTCTGACCTTCCGGCTGGCACTCCATCCAGTGAGCAGCTGCCACCTTTTCCAG
Source organism: Callaeas wilsoni (assembly GCA_013398955.1). Taxonomy (NCBI): domain Eukaryota; kingdom Metazoa; phylum Chordata; class Aves; order Passeriformes; family Callaeidae; genus Callaeas; species Callaeas wilsoni. The sequence goes on along the minus strand of VWPU01013295.1, from coordinate 31,399 downwards.
GACCTTCACTAACTCAGGTGCTACACAACTTGGCAGATTGGATCTGCTTCTCTTCCCTTCAGAGAGCATGTTTCAATTAAACTCTCCATTGCATGTTATTAATGTTCTTGGTTTTCTTTTCTTTTGACTGAGTAACCCCTTTTGTTTAACTGTAGCAGTAGCCAGAGTGGCTTCAGCACTGGGTGTGAGCGACCTGGTCTAGTGGAAGGTGTCCCTGCCCGTGGCAGGGCATTGGAACTGGATGATCTTTAAGGTCCCTTGAAACCCAGACCATTCTGTGGATCTATGCAGCTTGCCCTTTGGGGTGCTGTACCCAGTGCCTAATCAGCCTTAGGGGTTTTAGTGTGGTCATCTGAACTTGAAAGGTCTTTTAAAAAAATATAATGCAAGGGAGTGTGTGCATAAAACTTAAACCTGTTTTCTTCTTGAAAAAGAGTATAGTGGCACAATAATATGAAAAACTATATATTGCCATGAAACGTTTATGAAAATGTAAAATTGCTGCCTTTGTGAATTCCTTGTGAGGTTTGGGGGTTTGGTTGTTTCTTTTGATGATTACCTTTTTGTTTGGTTGGTTTGTTGTTGTTTGTTTTGTCTTGTTTGTCTTGTGATTATTTCTACATTCTGATCTCACTAGACTTTAAGATTTGCAAAAGGTATTTGAAGTTCCTTGTCGCAAACATGACTTGAAGTGCAGCAGTGGCTTCCTCTGCTTAGCTCCTGTCCTTGTGCACAGCAGTTAGTTGGGATATTTTGTGCCTAAATGGTGGTAAGCAATAGGACAAGAGGCAATGGGCAGAAACTGATGAGCAGGAGACTGCACCTGAATGTGAGGAAGAACAACTTTCCTGTGCAGGTGACCAAGCACTGGAACAGATTGTCCAGAGAGGGTGTGGAGTCTCCCTCACCGGGGATATTCCAGGACCCTCTGGATGCAATCCTGTGCCGTGTGCTCTGGGATGGCCCTGCTGGAGCAGGTGACCCACCATGGTCCCTTCCAACCCGACCCACTCTGCAATTCCATGTGGTTTGTACAGCTAAGGCAGATGACACCTGAACTTGGAAGAAAAAGGCTTATTCAGCTGAAACAGTTTCTGAAAGTAGCTCATTTTTACATCTTGATCTTAGAGCCCTAGCCCATATTCCTGCCCTGTGAGTAGCAAGGAAATGGGTGTCTTCTTTCTCCAAACAGAGCGAGAAAAAACCACTTGTTTTTTCCCCCCATTTCAGAGGCAGAAGCTGGTTTATCTCTTCTAGTCAGTTTTTTCCGAAGCATGGTTTTACTGAAGAGAAGGTGACAACAATTTGGTGATAATTCTTACCTGCATTCTTCCCATGGTCAGGTATCAGATGGATCAGGAGACAGCTGGTTAAAATCAGTCATATGAGTTCATAGTCCTTTTCATTGCTGGAAACTCAGTATATTAGTAGTATCTTCCCCTAAGCTCAAAAGCCACTTCTATGACTCAAGCCACGGTACCACTGCAAAAGGCTTCTTCCTGTTTGTCATAACTGTTTGTGGCATGGAAGAGTCACAAATATAGATCCCTTGCTTCTTGTGCTTTGCAAACAACTTACCGAATTTCCCTTCTCATTTGAACTCGTAAGGATTGTCTAGGAGTGAGGCAAAATTGGAGGAGACCGACTGGATCAAATCTAATTGACTGTTAAGAGCATTTGCTGCTATCACATAAGACTGTCTGGAAAATTACTGGCTCATCCTAAAGTAGATAGGCTTGCCTTCCGTGCTGCTTCTGTCACTAGTAGGAGATTACACAACTTTTTTCCTTTCCTTAGTAGCAGACTCGTAATTTGCAGAGTACACGTCATCTCAAGACCAGTATTGAACAGTCTGTTCCATAGTCTTGAATACCTGTTCTATTTATTCCTTAATTGCTTTTTAAAGTGTGTTTAGATTAATCTCCCAAGCTTCATTTTGGTCCCCTTGTTCTGTAAGGAAGTCTTTCTTTCCTGATCATTCTGATAGCTCTTTGTTTACTTGAAGCAAATATCTTCTTGTGAGCATAAGTGATGAGAATTATTTGGTATTTCAGGTGACATGTCCCTTTTATTTAGTGTTGGATTAAATTACCTCACTTGTTGCTAAGCGTTTGGATTTCTGAATGGAGTAGTAGAACTCTGCATCTTCTGCTTTTTTTTATATAATGGAATTGATACAGGCTTGGTTGTTCCTAGGGTTTTTGTTTTGCTTTGAAATCCACAAGCCAGGAAGAACGTTATCCTGGCCACCTGTTGAGAGCATCTTTATGCTGTTGTGTACCTCTAACTTTCAGTTTCTTGAATGTGGAAAGCAGTATTTTTATGTTTTCATGATCTCTGCTTCAGTTTTAAAAACAGATACAGCTTTTTTTAATGTAAAAGACTTGGAAAGATTAATAATGCTAAAGTTTGGATGAAAGTTTCTGTTCTGTAGGATCAGAATTGCAACTTAAGAATGTATTGTCAATGCCAATGTATCTTAAGGGCATGGCCCTAATTTAATAATTTTGAGACTTTGGGACTTTTTTTATCTTCAAGATATTTTTAGGTAAAATATTCTTCTTCTCTTCCTCTCCCCCATTGAATTGGCCAAGTTTGAAAAACATGTTGTATGCCAACTGAAGCAGCTGAAATCTAAGTAATAAGCATACTTGAGAGATTCTGCCCCTCTCCATCCTCTTCAAGTCAATCCATTCGTATAGCCTCTCTGAGGGAACTCGTGGGTTGGGGGATTTTTGTTGGTTGATTGGTTTTGAGTGGTATTGTGGAGTTTTTTCCTTTTTTTTTTAAAGTTCCAGTTAATTTTCCTGTGCTGTTGTTTTTAAACAAATCTGTTGCATGAGTTACTTCCAGCCTTACTGTGCCATACATGTTAAATCTAAATGTGTAGGAAGGAAGCTTGATAGAAATATGGAAGCTGTACTGAGTGCTTTAAATTTTAGTATTAAATATGGCTGTTCTCAACTATGATTTATTTTTCATGAGCTGGGACTTCATTTTACTCTTTTCTTTCTCAGTCCCAGCAGCCACTGGAAGATCTGGATGCTCAGCTGAGAAGAACCCTTAGTCCAGAGACCGTCCCAGTGACATCTGCTCCTGCCTGTGTATGTTTGCAGTGTTGGCAGTTTAGTAGTCTTGAAAAACCTCAGTGTTTTCTCAAAGTCCTGCTCTTAGGTCACTGCCTTTACTACCACTACACTAGTATTTAGACTTTTAAAAATAAAAATTAAGAGTCATCTTCCAGTTTGTGGGACTGAGTCAGCCAAAATTTGGAAAATCTGTATATTGCAATAGATTACGTAATTTCCTGAGGCTGTTTTTTGGTATTAGTTGTTATTCCAGCTTTTCTGGTGATGTCACCAAACTAGAAATGGAAGTGACTGTGGAATAAGGGCAGAGAGCACTAAACAAACAATATGTGATATGTCACTCTTAATTTGGGAGGGATGTTTCAAGTGTGGATCTGAAATTTTAAAAGCTTCTAGCAAAGAGCTTTGGATACTGAATGAAGGCAGTAATTGCCAATCCGAGTGGCTGTTTATGCATTACTTCTGTGCACGCCAAGGGGTGATCTGCTCACAGCCCCAGGGTTAAAAGGCCTCTAAAATCTCCTGTTGTGCATTTGGCTTCTCGTGGATTGTTCTTTGTCCCTGTTGGAAGCAAAAAAATGATGCAATATGCAGCATGTTGGATTTGTTGGCATTCAGTGAAACTGGTAATTATTTTAATTTCACTTCATTTTGTTTTCCCCCTTGAACCTGCAGTCTGTGCCCTCGGTAGCATCAACCACGGTTACTGGGCCAGTGTCCACATCAACGCAGTCTCTGAAGGACGGTAAGGCAGCCGTGATTACTCTAGGTGCTTTCTCAGCATGGAGATAGAATCCAAAATTGAACAGAGTAACCACTTGGGAGGTTAGAGCCTTTTCTAGTCAGTCCTGGAATGGCAGCTCCTTGAGGGGATCTTACCCTCAAGTTTTCAATAACCAGACTGACATTTTCCCCTGTAGGCCAGGAGAGGGAGGATGATAGATACTTGCATATTGTAGTGACTCATTTAGGATTTAAAGCTGTCCAGAATGCTGAATTAAGACTCACAAAGAGTCTCTGCTATGCTGCTAAGGTACAGCATCAGGACTTGAAGAAACTGTTTTCTGTCGTGTGTTATGTTCCTGGCAGCAACAGTAGGACTCATTTGTGTCATCACTCACACTGTGTTCTACGTGTGGGACACCTCTGCCTTTCCTGAGGGTGTTTCATTTCTGTTTAAACGGAGAAACCAAGGTTAAACTACTAAAAATTTAAGAAAGGTAGTAGGAAACCCAGAGTTCCTTCTGTCTGCTTTAGAACAACTGAAGGTTGACTCGATCACCAGTTAGTCTGGATGATCAATGACTTCCCAATCTGTATGAATTGAGTTATTAGGGAGGAATTCCAAACACTTACAAAATAATCTGAGATTTTCCTGTCAGTATTCACCTAATTGTTTTAATTTTTGAAGTCTTCCATTTTTAAAAGAAGCTGCTAATACAGTGCTGAAATTTTTTCGTGAACTGTCTAGTAAACACTATTTAACATGCATGTGCCTCTGAAGTTCTATAACAAACCTTCAGAAGCTAATAAAACCATGAAGGAAAATAAATGAAATACTCTCCTTTTGGGACATTGGTAGCGAACTATAATGTAGAATTCATTAGTCTGCTATAAAATGAGTTAGGTTTTGTCTTTTAAGTTTAGAAGGTAAAGGTAAACAAACTGGGAAGTTGCTTAATAAACAGAGCAAACTGTCCAATAGAACTGGTTTAAAAATAGAATGTTATTTCTCAGCTTTGTAACTTTATACCACCAGTGCACAGAGCAACAAAATTAGGAGCTGACGCCTAAGAATCCAGCTTGGAAAACTTCAGATAGACTGCTTTGAGTAAATGTGGTTTATAGCATTTCTTCAACTCCCCCCTTTTCTGTGAATAAATTGTCCCCAGTGTTTGTGAAATTTAGGTAGTCACTCTGGGTATTGAATTAAAATAAGCTTTTTCTTTCATAAATTTCAGTTCTATTTTTCATTATTTGTCTATTTCACATCCCTGTTTGAAATCAGTGTGCTTTTTTTTTTACTGTTGCCTGCAAGTGTGCTTTCAGTAAATACACTGTGCGGGGAGGCTTTGTAGAAAAATGCTTCAGCTTAACACTAATAATTAACATTTTAGTATTAATATGGTGCTATGAGTCCAAAAGCCTGTTTGGAGTTAACAGATAGTTGAATTTGAAGTAACGATTGGAGTTCAAATAATGTGTTGCTCGTTGTCTTCTCAATCCCATTCTCCTTTTCCTTAGTTTTGGCGTCAGGTGATGGAGAGAGCAGTGCTGCGGCTGCCGCAGCAGGAGCCAGTGTGCTGAAGATGGGGCGGTTTCAGGTAGGAGATGCTGAACTCACTTGGCTCTTGGTTACAGCATCTTCGGGTGGTTCCTGGTGGTGCCAGCTCAGTGGCTTTTTTTTTGGACATTGCTGTCCATGTAGGGCTTGTGAAAGCAGGTCTGCAGGGGCTGGTTCCATCCGGGGCAGAGACTGCAGTGTCTGTGCGGGTCTAGAGTCATGAACACGGGGTTTCATCCTGGCAGGCCTTAGCCTTTGCCCTTGGTGTTCAGCGTTAGGCTGCTTTTTCACTGTCAGCGCTGGGATGTTCACTGCATTATGTCCTGTCGGTGAAGGAGGCCCCATCTGAGGCTGCTGTGTCCGGGAGTTAATGCTCCAGATTACTCAGAAGTGCTACTTTGTGTGGCAGTGTTTTGCCTGGAGGGAAGCGGTAGCCTGCTTTGTGGCGTACCTAGGAAATGAGTTATTTTCCCCTCTCAGATGCATCTTACCATTAAGGAAAATAAAAGCATCGTGTTAAGGAAAAACGAAGGAAGTCTGCATGATTGTATTTCTATTCTAGGTATCCGTGGCAGCGGATGATGTGCTAAAAGAGGGCGACAAGCCTGAAACGAAGCCCGTGCAATTTGAAACCACCTCCACTGATTCTTCCAGTCTTTCTGGCAGTAGCCCAGAGAGCACGCTGGTGAAGCAGGCTGAGAGTCGGAAGAGCGGGGCTGTGGCTGCCGCCTCCCTGGATGTGGTGGATGGCGTTCCTCAGGCAGCTCCCGCGCTGCCGCTGCCCAGAGACGCTGCCCAGGCCACCAAGGTGGGGCGCTTCCAGGTGACGACGACGACGGGTCAAGTGGGGCGCTTCTCCGTGTCCAAGGCTCGGGATGAGGTCAGCTGCGCAGAGAAAGAGCCAGTGACTCTTCCTCTCTCTGTGGGCTTGGAACAAGTTGCTTCTTCAGCTGCGGCTCCGAAGAAGGCGTTGGAGTCGAGGCAGTCCCCTCACATGAATGGTCCATCCTCCGATCCGGAGGCCGCCTTTCTAAGTGGGATGGCTAAGGATTTGGATGATGGCTCGGGGAGCCCAGACTCTGTCCAGCACCTGGGATCGAAGATCAGCCTCCCTGTCCAGAGCCTTAGCAACTCCTTCAACTCCTCCTACATGAGCAGCGACAATGAGTCGGATATTGAAGATGAAGACTTGAAGCTGGAACTCCGTCGGTTACGGGAGAAGTAAGGCTTTTTCTTTGGGTGCTTGTGGATGGAATATATGTAACAGGATGAATCTGAATCTCACCTGTACTTCCCTTAGCCTTTGCTAAGTGTCAGGAGCCACTGTCAGTATTTATGTAGGAAGAAAGGTTCTTTAGTGGGAAAGCAGTATACAGTTATAACAAAAGAAGAATATACACGTTTGCTGGGCTTAATTTTCTACCCTGTAACCTTGTTGTATGTAGAACAACAGCTGCTCTATTGATAAGACTGTAGACCTAAGGAAGATTTGGAGTATTACTGGAATTAGTGGGGAAAATGGAGTCTTGTTTGAAAATGACACACAAGTCTCTGCATTTCTGATATGCATTTCTGGCACTTCTAATGGTTCTTCTTTTCCTGAAGAGACCTTGTTGGCTCAGAAAATAATTTATAAGTGAAGCAATGTGACCTACTAATTTATTTATACTGAAAGTTCAACTTTGTTTTAGGGTAGCCAGCAGTTTTAAATCCTGTGTACGCAACTGCTCTGAAACAAATTGTAAGGCAATACCAGTGTGGAAGTCTCCAAGGCCGTATGTCTGAGAAAATGAGTAATCTAGCTATTCCTGTAGCATTTGAGTGCTTTTTTTGTACGTCTGTTTATTCTGGTTTTGTGATTGCAGCGTTGGGAACTTAGTTTTGGAATTCTAGCCAGGGCTAGAGCACACTGGAAAATGGCAAGTGTTCTGCTACGTGTGTTCAGTCGTTATTTGTGGAAAAGATTTATTTCCTCCTTTCTTAAATGTTTGAGAGTTTGACCAAAGAAGCAGGGCAGGCTTGACTGGAGGGGAGGAGTTGTTTGCATGTGTGTGTATACATAGAATTCTTGTAAATCACACTGTTTTGTGACTTGTTAGGCACCTTAAAGAGATCCAGGAGCTGCAGAGCCGCCAGAAGCAGGAGATTGAGTCACTCTACATGAAACTGGGAAAGGCCCCCCCTGCAGTAATTATCCCCCCAGCTGCGCCCCTTTCAGGAAGGAGGAGGCGACCCACAAAAGGAAAAAGCAGCAAGTCCAGTCGTAGCAGCTCCCAGGGGCATAAAAGCCCTCAGCTGTCAGGTAAGGCTTCCTTCAACGTTTTTAGTAGATAAAACAAAGTACCGATCTCTCATTCTTAGATCTGTGTCTGTGGCTCTGTCTTTTCTTTTGAGGAGTGTCTTTCTGTGTACCAGTTCCTCTCTGGATTTCTTGTATCACCCTTAAAATTACTTTTGCTGTTTGGTAGTCTTGCTTGGGACTTTTTCAGTCCACTGAAAGGTACCGTGACATTGTTCTGTAAGAGCAGTTTTAAAGTTGTGATTTGTATTTTTTTAGATATTAGTCATTGGGCTCTGACTAGGAAGAAAAGTGTAAATATACAGTATGGGAGAAAACTTTGTTTTTTAAAGATAAACTGTCCTTGTTCCCACTTGAAAGTGATTTTGCAGAATGGGTCTGGTCTCTTCAGCCATCTGCAGAGAATTTTTTTTTTTCCTGATTTAGTACCACTTAAGCATGCTCTTACTAGTGACCTTCCACTGCAGAAACGTAGTCACAGTTGGTGAATGTTAAAGTAGTGGGGTTTTTTTAAGTGGAGTTGAAGATCTGTTGTACTTACAAATTGAGAATCAGTTTAAATTGTCAAGGCTTCCTTTCTTACTGAGACCATTTTTCTAATAAACAGAACTCAGGAAATAGTTCTGTTTACTGATTGAGTGACGTGGGTGACGGATACTCTCTGGGTAACTGGAGATGTTTCTCTAATCCTGTAGCAGGAGCAAACAGTATTGGAGGGCCAGCAGAAATATTTGTTACTGCTGCTTGCGTATTCACTTGGTGAATTCCGTGTCATGCTGAGATTGCTGTGTCCAGTCACCCTGGCTGCTCATTTCTGTTCTGCTGTGTGATAGAGGAGCTCTGTGAGCACATAAACCAGCACAGAGTTGCCTTAAAACTGAAATATTTTTCTGGTCTTAGTGCTTTCTCAGAAACTGGAGTAGTTCTCTTCCCCTGCCTCTCCCTCTCTTGCCTGAATTGTCATGCTCGATCACATTCAAAAATGTGTGGAAACCAAAACTTTTTGCCTTCCTTTTTCCTCTAGGCAACCTGTCAGCCCAAAGTGCACCATCAGTCTTGCCCCCTCAGCAGACCCTTCATCCTCCTGGTAGTGTGCCAGAGACTGGGCAGAACCATTTGTTACAGCCCCTCAAACCTTCACCTTCCAGTGAAAATCTCTACTCTGCCTTCACCAGTGACGGTGCCCTCTCGGTACCGAGCCTTTCGGCACCGGGCCAAGGTAAGACTCTAAATGCAGTTAGTGGAATTAGCAATGGAATCAATGATTGACTTCATGACACTTGATTTTTAATATCTGGTCTAAAGTAGCTTTGGGGTCCCCAGCCTATGTGTGGAGGCTGATAAGGATGTTGTTTGCAACTGGATTTCTAGCTTCTCACTCGGGTGAAGTGTGAGGTGGTTGAAGGTGTGAAACAACACAAGAGAGTGCAGTGTGGTGGTGGCAGGTGAAGTTCTGCTGACCTGGGAAAGGTGTGGGCTCAGAGGGAAAGAGATGAGATTGGGGGTTGGAAATCAGAAGTGAGACTGAGGAAGGGGCAGAGCAGGTTTGATGTTAACAGATAACTGAAGCGGTTGGAAGTGTCCAAAGAGTTGGAGCCTTAGTCCTTTCAGACTTCCTAACTGGTTTAGCTGTTTCTGTCAATGGAGTTTTTAACAGGAAAAGGTAAAAAAAGGCTCGTGTTCTTTAACTGTGAGTTATCCTGGAAGGAAGAGTCAGTGTAGGAGGATGAAATGGTGGGAGCAGTAAATTGTTCCTTTACTCAGATTTCTCAAGTTGTGGGTTGCTTGTTATTAGTATGTTATCAAATAGTTTCTCAGGCACAGCTCTGACTTACTTGGTAAGGAGGGCTTTTTGCTTGCCATTAAGGGGATGATTCCTTTATTTATCTGAACTTAGCTGTTCTAGGTTTTTTCCCCTTGCACATCATTTTGAAAAGCTTTGCCATTGACAGTTTGAATACATCAATTCTAATGTGTGGCTTTGCTGAAACTGGAGAATTATATACAGAAAATGGAAACAGACTTTAGGGAAGAATTTTCTATAGGGGTTTTTTTTAAGGAACTCTTTCAGGCATTATGGAGCTACTTGAATCATTTCCCTGCATCTAGAGTTGTGCAGTACCATTTAATAATTGGATACTTTTGCCAGGATTTGGCTTTCCTATAGACTGCAACTTTATAGTGGGGTTACATCCTGGAGAGTGGCAGTGCAAACTCGGCCTCATGTCTGCAGGTGCTGGAGGGAGTCTCTTCACTCCGTATATTGTCTCTGTACTCTTTGGTCCGCACTTCGAGACTTATTCTTGTGTGTCGTGATTGCATTTCACCCTTCCAACTTCAAGTTGCTAACATCTTGTAGTGGTGTTCTGTCTCTTCTCCTCTCCTTCCTCTGTTCTCCCCGTTCTTGTTTTCTCACAGGCTGTGCGAAGTTTAACTGTGCATCTGAGAGAGTGACCTTCAAGCCTGGTGGCAGGAGGACCCGATTTCTGAGTACGCCCTGCTTGGCTCTTTGTGTGTAACACCTTTACTCCTTCCTTGTCTGTTTTTTGTTTTGTCCTTTTGGTTTTTGTTTTTGCTGCTTGGATCTGTCTCATGCAGCCCATTCTCATCTGCCACCTTGTTTTCCCTCCCATCCCATGGCTCAGCTCAGCTGCTCTTAGCACACCGTTAGAAGTTTGGGTTCTCGTGTTGGGTGTTCTCTGCTGTTAAACTCACTGTAACGAGCACTCATTTTCCCTGAACCTTTAGAGGAAACTTTGGGGACAGGTCAGTGAAATGACACAAACCGGGGAGAACTTAGCAAGGCCCATCGGTAATTCTGCTTCAGCATATGTTAGATGACTTGAGACTTTTAGGGGGGTAATCCCTGGAGTGGAAGAGCGAGGCAGATGTGTTTTCCAGTTCTCCCTTAGCCGGACACTGCGGTGGCTGCAGGGGGAAGCGTGGCCCTCCCCCAGCACAGTTGGGTGTGTGTCTGCGTGCTCTCAGCACAGAGCTGGGGACAGGGCAGAGCTTTGATGCCACCTGTAGGCAGCTCGGAGGGACCACTCGAGTTCATTGACACGTGGCTAGCTAAGATAGAAGTGTCAAGGGGCTTTAAAAATAATTAGAGAATATTTCCAGGCAAACTCAAAAGAACCTTACCTACTAGTGGGCCGAGGTTTAGTTGTTTTTCCTGTGAATTGGAGGTATATTAAATGGAACACAAATAGCAGTAAAGGTGGGTAAATAGACATTTTCAGACATCCTGTCAGCCCTCACAAGCTAGCTTACAGCTCTTTCCAGAATCCTCTCATTTGTGCTTACATTAGGCCAGGCTTACAAGAGAGCCTCAAACTTCTGATGTGGCTGAAATAACAATACGCTTGAGCCAAGGCTGCTGGTGTGATGCTTTTTATTGGGAATGCTGCAACATCTCCCATGCTGCTTCTGCAGGCTGGACCCTTTAAATGTCTGACATTTGTTTCCCACCCTCTGGAATGACTCGATTTGGGAAAGTTTGAAGTGCTGGCAGGAGCGCTCCCGTCGCTGCGCTGCATGGCAGTACCACACATCTGCATCATCGGTCTTGCTGAGGTTGGCAGTGGCTCAGCTGAGCCAGAGCTCTGTGTGGGAACTGGGCCTGGCCTTCTGCAGAGACAGCTGCAATGCAACCAGCTCCATCCTCTGAGAAAGGAGGGGAGGCAGAGGGAGGGAAACTTCTTTCTGGCTGTTCAGTTGTGCACTAACTCTATCCCACTTCGCTGGATTTGGGATCTAAGCACTAAAATGATTTAATTTTTCAAATTGAGTGGCTTTAAGTGTTTTTGCTGTGTGTATTAATGTGCAGATGTGCACTGACATCTGCACTCTCAAGATTTAATGTTCCTTTCTTGGAAGAAGTTAAATTCTTATCAACGCTAACTTAAAATGATTGTTAGTCTGGCTTGTCCTTTTTTGGAGAAGGGAATATGAAGAACAGCCAGTGTGTTTCTAGAATTGACAGTGAACTGAACACATGAGAGTGTAATTTACTTCCAAGGCCTTGGCTTGCTGTAAATTGACCATCACCTGGCTGTAAGAGTACTTTGGCATGTGTATCTCTTGCTTTCGGGACCGATGCTAAGGGAAACAGATTCCTTTTGAAAAGAGTGTTGTAGCTGTCCTGTAAAAGCAGGTAACACTGGCATGGCTCAGCTTGGCCTGGCACTTGGCTTGCTGCAGGCTGCTTGCTTCCTGGAGCCTTGTCCTTGAAATGCTGTCGCAGACTGCTGTGGAGAGCGACAGCTGGAGAAGATGCTGGGTTGGAATCAGCGGTGTTGAGGAAACAGTGCAGTGATTGATGCTTTTAACTGTGCAGCTGGAGAAACAGAGTGGTACAGCTTGGCAGGGAATGTCTGAACTGTTTTCACATGTCCGAGAAAAGAGGGTGACAAACTAAAAGCACTTGACCTATCAAATAAATCTGTTGCTGGTTGAAATTTGGTAGTTGTAAAATGCTTCCTACGTCCTGACAAAAATGGAAGATGTGCTTGCTTTTCCTTTTGTGATAACAGCCACAGTTGTGACTGTGTGATAACAGTTGTGACCTCAGTGTCTCCTGGCGTTCTTCACAATGGTTTGGGAATGATGAAGAATAAATGTAGGAGGCTGGGCCTCTTCTCTACGTGATTAAACTGTCAGACGAGTCTTTGAGTTTGTCTGCAATGTCCCAGTAGTGACTGTAAAAGCCCTGCTGTGCTGTGTCCTCTGTTTCTCACCAAGCTTTTTGTAATGTTTCCTGATACTAAACATTTCTCACTGTTTCTCTTATCTTTAACAAATTGCTCTCTCTTTGTGCTTCAGGGAAGATGGTGAAAAAAGTCTGTCCTTGCAACCAGCTCTGTAGTAATTATCTTATTTCTGTTATCTCCGATTCCTGATTGTAAAGCTATTCATCAGCTTTTCCTGGTCACTGAAGCCTTACGTCCCTGACTCTGTCTCCAGCACAGCATCTGTCTGTCTGTGTTATGCCCTCTAAGTGTGCTCTGTCCTGAGTATATTGACTAGTCTGGTGCTGCTCTTGCAGCCAGGGGGAGGGCAGGCAGAACCTCCCCTTCCCTGCGCAGCTCTGCTCTCGCTAAGGAGAGCGACAGCAGGGTCAGTTGCTCACTGTAACGTGCTGGAGCTGTACTCAGAGCAGCTGCTTGGTTTGGGATGCGATGGGGCTTGTCACCTCAGTGATAGATCCAATTGCAGACACTCCTCCGATGTTTGAAAAGCCTAAGAGTAAGCCATCAGAGATCTCCAGCGTGTCTCCCAAAGCAAGAGATGTTCAGAAAGCCTGTGTGCACATGTCATTTAAGACTGTTTTAAAGGTGTCTTTTGACTGTGGTTTATGGGGGGAAAAAATCAAGGGCAGAATGAAGGCATTATAGGTAGTGGGCTGGAGAGAGAGAGCGTGTTTCACTTCAGATCCCTCATGTCAGAGCAGAACTGGGGACGGCTGCTGTGACTGAGCAGGAATGTGGGGGGTTGTTTCCATGGAATGCTACAAGTTGAAGCACTTGCTTTTCAGACTCTTTGGATGTCAGTTCCTGCAGGCAGTGACGTGTCAGAGCTAAAATGTGAAATTCCTGAGAAGTCAGTTTTAAAGCGAGTTACGCGAGAGCTCAGCTCTAACGCTGTAGGCTGCTATCTCTGCGACCGGAGATGGGAGCTCCCTGACAAAAGCACTTTGGGAGACAAACCTCTGGCAGCCTTTGTCACCCTGAACCAGTCTAGTTCTTTGGAAAACTCGTAGACCTTCCAAAATGATCTTTAATCTCTTCAGCTGAATATGCTGCAGTATATGCCTTGATTAACTCTCTCCCTTCCGTAGCCTGAGGAAGCTCTCCAGTGTAGGTCCAGGATCCAGAGTACTTAGTGATTAAAGGGGAAATGTGAAATAGCACACGTGGATGCTGGCCATCCTGAAGAGGATGAGAGCAAGTGTGTCAATTCCTGCATGAGCCCTCATGGTGGAATGTGATTATTACTGGTTTTGGCAGTGTTCCCCCTCCCCCAAGTACCTCTTTCTTGCTTTTGCCTCATTTGTCTTTAACTTCACCGTTGACATCATTGCTCTTATTAAATGATTGTATCCAGAGCCCTTTCCACGTGATGCATGCTTAAGGTTCTCGTTACTTCCCAGCAGACTTTGCTCACACCACACAGCATGTTCCTGCTCCTCTCCACCAGTGCTGCAGCCTCACTCCCTGCTCAGGGAACCTCCTTCTTCCCTTGCTGTGTGTTCTCGCATGTGTCCGCCCCCTCTAACAACTCCTGCCCTGCCTGTGGGCACCCAGCCCGGGAACCACTTCCATGCTTGAGCTGGAACTGGTGGGATGGATCCGTGTCCTTCCCTCCTCAGCACTACTAGAGGCAGTAACACTTTGTTTATTTGTCCTGCATAGTAAGTATGTCACCTTCCTAATCCACTCCTCAATACGAAACATTCCTGCAGGGGTTTGGAACCAGTTCTTTCTTTGATACGGTGGTGGCAAGGAATGTGGCTGATGGCCAGGGAGAGTGGGACAGATGAAGGTACCTGCCAGGCAGGAGACAGCGGCTCTGTCATTTGGCCTTTGCCATAGACATGGTGTTTGTTGCTGGCATTTCTGTGATCCACCTCTCAGTGGCTTCCCTTCAGAAATGCCTGCCATAAACCCAGGTCTTCATGGATTTCCCAGGTGCAGTCTCCTGAGGGAGCAAGTAGAAATATTTGGGGAACTTCAGGAATAGGTGAGGATGAGTGTTTGCAAGCAGTGCTGTCTTCAGCCCTGCTGATGCTGATGGTGTTGTCGGGTCTGCCCTAGTGGCTAACTGGCACTTCCACGTCTGTAAATGAGGATACTTTGCAGTACTGCTGGCAATTTAGGATCCTGGGTAATACACGATGCCCTTGCTTCCTGTTACGAGGTCTGCTTTTTAAAAACCTGGATTGGAGTGCGGTTGCTTGTTTATGAATCTGAGGGGCATAGGAAGGCTGTCCAAAACAAAGCTTCTGGGTTGGTTTTCCCCCCCACAGGATAATGTTCAGCAAGCTTTCTAGCAGAACTGAAACCTGGCATTTATGTGAAGGGGTTTTGTGTTCTTGCAGTGGAAAGAGAAACCTGTCAGAGCTTATCTGAGGAACTACACTCACTTCTGCCTTCTTTAAGCTGTATTAATTGTTTGCATTTCAAATGCTTAGTCTTCTGACTTAGGAAATCTGAACATAATGGCAAAAAAAATGCTTTCAGAGGCAAAAAGCAAAATTTAATGCAGTGCAGACTTACCCTGCTGATCCTGGCTGTTCGGTGGATGAAGACAGTCCCATTTGGTTATCCTCAAGAACATAAGTATGGCAGCTGTTGGAAACAACAGTTGCTGTTTCTGACAGGGGCTTTTTTTTGTTTTTTTTGTAAACTGGGTGAATTTTTCTCTTCATTTCGCAAAGTGGAGATAATTTGCTACAGAGCAGCTGGTGATGCTGATTTTACTGCTCCTTATTCAGCATCCAGCATTGTGCTCCAAGGTGGGATTGACCTGTGCCAATAGTGGTTGCTGCTAAGTAAAAGGCGTAGGATGAGAGAGCGACGTGCCTGTGCTGTCATTCAGTGCTGAAATCTAATGTCCTTTTTCTTCTACAAAGACCTGTAGGCTGCTACCATTCCCCTCTTAGGATGACCACTTGCAGCACTTCTTGCAAAGTAAACCTACCTGTGAAACACTCTGAATCTGAGAAAATGCCTGTAGGAGTCCTTGCAGTTCCACTTCAGTGTGTCCTGGAATCGAAACTCAGAATTAATCTGCATGGCATTTTAACTGGCTCTCTCTCGGTGTGCCATTACCACCGTTCCTTAATGCACTAGAGGAAGGTCAGCTGTGGCCCAGGTCGTGATGGCTGTGTTTGTGTTTGTAGGGACCAGCAGCACCAACACAGTGGGGGCTGCAGTGAACAGCCAGGCTCCCCAGCCCCAGCCCCCTGCCATCGCCTCGAGCCGCAAAGGGACCTTCACGGACGACCTGCACAAGCTGGTCGACAACTGGGCCCGGGATGCCATGAACCTGTCCGGCAAGAAAGTTGGCAAAGGGCACAGCAGCTATGAGGTGAGGGGTGATGGTGAGCAGCTGTGGGTGCCCTTCTGTCTCCCCGGGGTTCCGAACACAGCTGGAGCACAGCTGGGACAGCAGCTCTGGGACACTGTTAGCAGGCTCCTTCTGTGGAGGAGGTATTGCCTGCTCTGGAAGGGAAAGGGAAAACTAAAGGGGAGGGCCACGGCATGTCCTTGTAAATCCCCACTGGGAGCGGATTGTGGCCCAAGGGGCGGACTGGTGGTTTTTAAGGCACGGTTGTGTAACTTCTCTTGGTGGTTGGATTATCTTTCAGGGCCCTGGAATGGCAAGAAAGTTCTCGGCACCAGGTCAGCTCTGTATCTCTATGACATCTTCCCTGGGTGCTACGCCCATCCCTGCAGCATCAGCTACCTCTTTAGGTCCCTTCAGCAAGGCCATGTGCCCCCCGCAGCAGTACGGTTACCCAGCAGCGTCCTTCCCCCCACCCTGGAGCGGGGCAGGGGGCCCGGCACAGCCACAGCTCGGCCAGTTCCAGCCCGTGGGTGCCACGTCTTTGCAAAGCTTCAACATCAGCAGTTTGCAAAAGTCTGTCAGCAACCCTCCAGGCTCCAACCTGCGGACCACTTAGCCGTGCTCGGAGTCCCTGCTGGCTACACCTCGGGACAGGACATGGGGAGGGAGATGGGGCCCTGTATCAACTACTAGTGCTGCAATGAACTGGTGGCTTGCCAGACTGGGAATGAATTTCTCTTTTCCAACCATTGCTGTCAATTCTCTGTAGCGGCAGTTTCCCCACACGCTCGGAAGGGGGAGGAGGATGATCGGCATCCTTGAGATGGGACAGTGCTTTTCACTGGGGGGGCTGCTCTTGTGTGGAACGAGAGCTGTGAAGAGAAGCATGGGGTCAGTTCATACAGTCTTGCTGTAAAATTGTTCTGGTTTGGGGCTGAATCCACACGTGTGGAGGTGGGAGAGCTGAACCCTAGCATGAGGCTTTAGCACGCTTCTCGCCTCTTCCTGAAGAACCAAGATTGGGAAAAAAGCTGTCCAAATCCCCCTCCTCTCCCTCTCCCCAGTCAATCGTATCTGGCTCTGAAACGATGGGGCACACGAATGGACTTGCGGTGCAGCCCGTGCTTGATAGGTCATTACTGCTTTAAGTAAGATATTAACAGCTTTGACTGCAGCATTAGAGCAATTTAAATTGTTAAAAAAAAAAAATTTAAAAGTTCCCTGCGGACATGTACTTACCATCAGTTTTGATGTGGAAACACTGTGATATATAAATGTTGTTGGACAACAGTAGTTTAAAAATGAGTGGAATATAGAGGGTTAAAAAAGTTAAAAAGAAAAAATGGGAAAAAAAGCTAGCTATATCCTTATACTTATTGGAGACACTTTAACTTTTTCCTTTGTATTTTCATTGTATTAGATAAATAAATGTGAATGTAAAATTGTATAAATTAATGTACTTGAATACTTGTCTGTTCTCCCAGTATGCTTGCTGGATATTTTAGTGCCTTGGACTTCTCTCGCTTCTGCAGTTTAGCGTCGTCTTCCCAGCAGAGCCCAGGTGGGCAGAGGGCAAGTTGAGGGCAGGATGTTTGTGCCCAGCGCCCGGGACATTCCGGGCTCCTGTTTGGAGCAGGAGTGTGGCGGGGAAGTCACCGAGGCCGCGGGTCGGAGCAGCGTTCTGTGTGTGGGGGAAACTTGTCCAGGCGGGCAGAGCTGAAGGTGTGGGGTGACAGGGGCCAGGTGGGCTGGGACGGAGGGATGCAGGTGAAGCTAAAACGAGGCGTAATCAATATTGGCTATGGAGGCAGGAGGGCTGGATCAGAAATGGAGAGAGGATGGGGACAACGTGTATCTTTGGCAAAGGCCCAACATAAGATGCAGTTTGACTCCACCTGCGAAGTGGTAAAGATGTTTGGTCAGGATGGGACTTGAGGGAGAGGTGCCATTGCTCGTTGGCATGGGCTTGTCTGCTGGGATTGCTTTTCTTACCTTTTTTTTTTTTGGTAAAATATCATTTAAGCCAGGAACAGACTGTCCTGGTGCAACGTCCATTGCCGGCAATGGATGTACTTGAAACAGCCGGCATCAAGAAGTTTCCTCTGTCTTACTTTGGAGGATTTACAGTTTTGTTCACTCTTTAACAAATTTCAAGCTGGTACCAGGACTGTCACTATCTGTCACTTGTCACCTCTTACTACCTGTACTGTATCTTCTGCTTTGGTCATTCTCCCCTTTCCTATTTAAGAAATACTGGTTTCCTCTTCAAAGTCAAAATGATACCAGCCAGTGTTTATGTAGTGCTGCAAAAGGCTGCGAAGGGTGAGGGTGCAGCTTCCTGGTGCTTGGGAGCAGCTCACCGGCGTCTCGGAGGCTGGCGCATCACAGGGATGTTACTTGCCCACCTTTGTTGTTATCTCAGAGCACTGTTCCCTGCTGGGGCCTTAATAGGGAGTTTTTGTGTCCGCAGACGTTCTCACTCTTTGATTTTCACAGAGGAGCGTGCGAGGCGCTTTCCATTCCTGCTGCTTGTTGGGCAGCGGCTGTGGCAGCAGGGCAGGCCCGGGCCCGGGCCGAGGCCGGGCTGCGGCTGCGGAGGGACGGGGAGGCCCGAGGGGGAGCAGGGGAACAGCGGAGCGGGGCCGGGGCCGGGAGAGGAGAGCAGGAGAGCAGGGCCGGGGCCGGGAGAGGAGAGCAGGAGACCAGGAGAGCGGGGCCGGGGCCGAGCTCTGCCTGACGGCCGGAGCGGCAGCGGCACGGAGCTGAGGCAGGGGATGGCACACGGGCGATATTCGCGGCACAGGAGCTGGTCAGCTGGATGCAGCACGTGGTTATTTAAATTTGATCTAAAGTTTGAGGTCGTTTTTTCACTTAATGTTATGCAAGAACTGGTTTTATTTACCATTGATTTTTTTTTTTTCCCTCCCTCCCTCTCCTCCTGTGGATGAATAACTGAAGTCTAGAGGAATAAACTAATGCTACTGAACTGTTAAATTATTTTGTTTAATATTACACTTTGAGTATCTTTTTCCACATAAAATCTGTTTCTGAATTACAAGCGTTTTCTTTACATTATTTAACAATGTACACTGTAAAAAATAAAAATAAAAAAAAATAAAATTAATTGAAACTTTGGGCTTCCCTGGCCGTAGTTGGTTGTGTGTTTTGCACTGAACCGTTCTCGTATGACTGCGCCCCGTGCTGCGGTTTGTTACCTTTGGAGAATATTGAATGAAGCCATTCAAACAAACCGAACGTGCTTTGGTTGAGCTGTGGGTTCTCTTGTGGAACAGCAGGTTCCAGCCCCTCTGTCCTCTTCCTGATGTAACTGTTACCCAGTGTGTCACAGGAAATGCAAGAAACCCGATTTAATGAGAGCCCTAACTTCTCAAAGGCAGTGACCACTCACTAGCCTTCGGCCTCTAACAGGATGCTCCGAAACAAAGTACAGCAAAGAACAATTCCTAAATGGATCTTTGGGAGGGGAGCGGCCTGGGGGAGGAGAAGGGATCGGCTGTGGCTGCTTTTGTGGCTGGGACTGTCTGGAAGCTGCCGGCGGCGCTGGGCTGTGACAGACACGAGCGGGTGGCTGTTGCTGTGGAAGGGAGGTGCAGGGAGGGAGCGCCGCTGCCGCTCCCCGCTCCCGTCGCTTTCGGCGGCGGGGCACGTTCAGTGTAAAAAATAAACCTCCCGGCTGCCCCGGCCCCGCTCCGGGCTGCGTGGGAGCAGGGATGCGGCCCTCCGGGGCTGGGGACCGGGGGCTGCTCAGCGACCCGAGAAACACGAGTCCGGTCCTCGGACTCGAAACTGGGACGGGCGAGAGCGGAACAACTTCACAGCGTCATCCTCCGCTGTAGACTTGCGGGAATTCGGTATTTCTAAACACTAACTGCTGCTGCATTTCTTTCCATTTTAAGAACAGCTTCTGTTGTGAGTCATGCTGCGCAAGCCTCGAAGGGAAAAAAGCTCCAAGTGTAAGTTTTCCTGCCCTTTTCGAAGGGACCAATCCGGAGAGGCTCGTTGCAGTGACTTTGTCAGAGGAGGCACAGCTATATTTGCCCTGTTTCCAGAGCCAAGGAAGCTGAGGCCGTTACATTTTTGTATCAGACTTTTACTTTTTTTTTTCATTGTAAAAGTTTGGAGCAGCTTTGAATCCAGTAATTCTGAAGGTCTGCACGTTCCCTTCCTAGCAGGTATATGGTTTCCACATCGAGGGCATGACTCAAACGTGTGGAATGTGCTTCTTCCCTGAGCTGTTCCGAAGGCAGCACTGAATTGGCAAGAAACAAGTACGGTGAAATGTGGAACTGTTTTCTAGATGTAATCTATTTCCATTAATTATGGCTCGGCCTGTCTTTCCGTGCTAAAGTCAATCCCTGTTCTTTGTCCTGTTCAGGAGGTAAGTGGATAGTAGAGGATCTTTTAAGGGAAAAGGACTGATTACGTGATGAAGGCAGAGTAAGAGGAAGATAAATAAATGCTGACTATTCCAAATGTATTTACAGTTAGACAGAGCAGTAATGGCAAAGCGTGGCAATAAGGTCCCATTTGAAGCCTGACACTGATTTCAGGGTTGGACTAATCCCGGAGTTTGTGCAAATTTTCCTGGTCCGCCTCTGACTTCCAGTCGCGTGGCATCGGTCTCC
This sequence comes from Callaeas wilsoni, assembly GCA_013398955.1. NCBI lineage: Eukaryota > Metazoa > Chordata > Aves > Passeriformes > Callaeidae > Callaeas > Callaeas wilsoni. The sequence continues at coordinate 11,011 of VWPU01013295.1, read as the reverse complement.
TTGCCTCCAGGGCCCCGGGGCCCGGCGAGCCCGCTCCTGCCCAGGAGCAGCGGGGCCAGCGCGGCGGAGCCGCACGGGAACAGGGCCGCTCCGCCCAGCTCAACCCCGCCCTCTCCCGCACCGACCTGCTCGAAATCGATGGGGGAGTGTTCTTCCGACACTGCTCACAAGTTCTTCTGTTAGCCTGCTGACTAGAAGGAGCGGCTGCTGGCTTTGCTGTAAGCTTTGCACCCCTGTGAGGTTCTGTTTGCCCATCCTAAAGCAAAGGAGGCTGTGCAGGTGCAGTGGGGCCCCTTCAGCTTCAGGGCGCGTTGCCTCCTTTGAGGCCGTTCAACAGCCACCGAGGTGGAATGGCTGGAAGGGCAGAGAGGCACGAACAGCTCCCAGCGGGGTTTGTTTTTCAAATTCACGTTTATTTCTGTATTGAAAAGGGTCGAAAGCTGATTTAAAAAGAGCGGTGCCGCTCCCACTCACGTTCCAAAGGCTGGGAGCGAGCACGGGGCTGCCGTGCGCGGCGCTGGCAGCGCTCCCGGCGCGCTCCTGCCCTGAGGCGCGGGCACGGCTGGAGGTGCTGCCGCTGCGGGGACGGCCAGGAGCGGCTCGGGAACAGGCTCAGGAGGGGCGAGGGGCTCGGCCCCGGCCATGCAGCCACAGGCCAAAGCGGGGGCTGCACCCCGGACACCGCCGGTGTCACCCGCGGCCTCCCCGGGCGCGCAGCCGCTGCTTGGACCTTCTGTCCTCTGGCCTCAAGCCCCCCGCTCCCCGCTGTACTGAAAACCTCTTGTCCCTCCGCTGGAATGCAGCACCGAGGGAGAGAGACAAGCTGCGAATCGCATCTAATTTTTACCAATTCGTTCCGTTACTGCTTCAGGCAATTTACCTGCAATATCCACTTGTAATACGGCCACAAGTCTCGTGCTGCAGAAGCACAAATAATGGCGTGGTTATAGAAAAAGGCACCTGAAACACACAATAACCCAGGAGTACATGAAGTTCTTGCTGACTGTATGAAACTCCTCTCTGCTGCTTCAAAATAATACACAGCAGAGTCCATGTGACACAATTTGGGAAGCCAGCTGCAGTCTTGTGATGTAATCCATGACAGAGGCACAGATCCCACAGGGTGCCTCACGTAGGGTCCAGCCTCCTCTTCTTCAAGCTCTGACTTCTCCTGAGGGGGCTGCACCCTGCCAAACGGGGAGAAAGTGAGAAATGGACATTTTTTTCTCTGCTTTTAATGTGTTCCTCAATTCTTTTTCTAACTATTCCTTGCTAGGACAGTAGGATGGAAAAAAGCAGACAGTTTTCCAAGCCCACAGGTCCAGGTCCAAGAGAAGGGAATGTTTCTTCCACTGGACTTTCCCAATCTACCAAGAGCCCTTGTGAAGCCAGAGCCCAGTGACCTGTGGCAGCACCTACCTGGGGTGTGCAGGCTGGCACAGCTGGTGCTGGGGGCTGCAGCAGGGGGCTGCAGCTGTGCAAGCCTGGCAGAAGCTTTGTGCTGGTTCGCCCTGTGAGGTGTCCTGCTGCGAGTGCTCATCTGCTGATGGCCACGCGGTGTCCCAGGTGCCTGGGGTGCAGCTGGTGAGGACTCTGACGTTTTGGCACCCGTTACCTTTAGGTCAGTGCTCTCCAAGGAAATGTCCCAAAGCTCAGGATCATCTGGAAGGAATGAGAAGGGGATCCATGACACAGTACTGTACTACAGGAATGGCAGTAGCTACAAGACCAGCACATTCTTTTCCTACAAGCAGTGACCACTGTAACATTTAATCTGTAAAGCATCTCCTGTGTCAGTGTGCAGCAGGGTCCTGCCCCTTGTGCTCTGGACTTTAAGCAGGCACCACGGTGTGTGACCCAAACATCCATGGTTATACTGAGAAAAGACACACCCCAAATCCCCCCCAAGTTCTGTTTTGTGCAGTGTCACCTCAGGAAAAGGGTTTACCAGTAGGTGTAACAACTGTACTGAAGAGCCGAAGTGTGCAACCCCGTGATGGACGTCATCTCCCTGCCACTCAGGCAAAGCTTGTATTGTAAAGGTCAGAATCAAACACTTCTGTTTATTCCAGTTCTTCAGGGCTTTTACCTTTACACTGTATTCTGAATTAAGCTGGTTTGAATGCTAATGATTTAACTCATTTAGCTCATTACTCTCTGGCCGACCTGCAAAGAACTCCTCTTCTATTGCCAGTTCCTGTTGCACTTCTGCTGGAGGGCTGTGCTTCACGGGAGGATCGGATGTTGCTGCAATGAGGCAACACAAGAAGAGATTAATACCAGAAATGCAGAAACACCCTTCGGCTCCTTCTTAGCAGAGCACGAGTCTGAAATGACAAGCAGCACTGCCACCAGGTACCCTCTTTTGTCCTAGAGCTGCTTAAGACTTGGAAGCAGGATGTGGGGACAGTAAGATTCTGCACCTGATGGCATCTGATGAGCAACTTTACCATGGCTTTTACACCTTTCCATCTCCATGTTCCTGCTACCACACGGCCCCCAGACTTCCCCGTGAGCCAACGGCAACGTATCAGTAGCTCAGGTAATGTGTGTTTGCCTGCAGCTACCACAGCCAAGGGCTGCAGCCTCAGCTTGGATGCAGCAGGTTAATGGTGCTGACAACAGCTGCTTTAGGGTGGCTGGAAAGTTGCAGATTTAATGAAGTGGGTTTAGAGCTGACATTCCTGACACTTTTGGAACACGGGGCGGGGGATATGATAATGCCCCTTCCTTTGGCCTCAAAGGTGTGGTGTTGGCGCAGCGCAGCAGCACGCGAAGCTGGCCAGGCTCCTGTACTGTGGGTGACCTGTGCCTGCCAGCAGCTCTCGTGGGAAGTGCCAGTTTTTAATGCCACCCTCACCCTGTTTGCTGCTGGGAGTAACTCCTGGGGCCTGCTGCTTCTTCTCCATCTGCTCCCGGAACTGCTGCTGCAGCCGCTTCTGGCGCAGTTTCCTCTGGTAAGTGGCCTCACACTCCGTGGCCAGGGAGTCTGTGCTTCTGTCCTCCCCCCCCGTGAACACAAAGTTAAACAGGACCTCAGCAAATACACTTTGTGAAGAAAAAATCCATTAAGAAATACAGTAGAGAAAATCCACTGAACTAGTGCTTTATGGCATCTTTGGACTTGGGCTGTCTTTTAAAAAGCCCAGTAACTTCTAATACAGCTTAAAAAATAAATTTATGACGACAGTCTCACCTGGGAGCGTCGGGCTGTTTCTGATCTGCTCTCAGTACAGCAGCCTCTGTCTGGCCAGGCTTACAGCCAGGTGTCACCTCACAGTGCTGTCTCCCTGCTGCGTTCTGCCTTTCCACATAGCTGCTGTATCTTGCTTTCTCTATTTCAGGCTCATAGTCCTGTATTTTAGCTTTGACCAAGTCTAACTCTGGGGGTACCTGGTAAAGGAGAAAAAAGAAAAGGTTCAGAAATTTCCACCATCAAGTTAGTGCAATAAGCACTGGTTGTTTCTCTGTGGTACTGTTAAATATTATTTTGTTTGCTCTAAGTGGAACAGTAAGTTAGAAACCTGAAATGCTCTTTCAGTACCCAGCAATTCAGTCAGTTAATCATTGAATTCCTGGGACTTTGTGTTGGTTTAATTGTTCAGTGCTTCAGGGCAGATGGTGAGGTCTCCCCACGCTGCTCTGCAAACGAGAACAGGTGTTGGTGATTGATGCAGGATTTTACAGCTTCTCAGAGAGCCCCACAAGGCTGTTGCTGAGTCTGGTTGCTTTCCCAGTCCATTTTCCTGCTTGTGCTAAAGGGCAAGGCCAGCCTTTACTGAGTTCTGAGGAAGGTACACTGTTCCTGTTTATTAAAGATGGGATGTTTTGGCTCTGTCACTTTCCAAGTTTGTGGCAATGCCTCTAATAGACAACGACCCTGGCAAACCAGAGATCTGGGCCACCTTTACCTGGAGAGAGGTGTCACTTTGGATCTGCTCCTACAGTGTTTGACAGGACTGCCTTGCAGCTCTAGGCCCCTAGCAGAGTTTGGCGAGTCCCTGTGTGATTGCAGGCAGCTTTACTATGAAACTCCATGGATCAGCAGTTGCAGAAGGCTTCCTTTTCCCTCATTCCACAGGGCAGGTCACTGCCTAGGAGCCCCCAGCTGGTGCACAGCAGGAGCTGGCAGGATCCGTGGTGGTTACTGAGCCACTTCAGAACATTCTGCTGGCTTGTGTGAGCTGTTTGTTGGGAAGGCTATTGGTGTCAGAGCTGATAACCCTCGGGAATGAGATGCACTGGCAGCACCGCTGGCAACCTCAGTGACTGAAGGAGCAGGGCAGTGGGTGCTCTGCAGCCCCTGCTCCGGCAGCCCCTGTACTGCACCTGGCGGGGAAGCTTGTTCACGGCTCGCAGGTAGTCTTTGTCCAGGATGCAGTTCCCCAGAGCATTCCCAAAGCACCTGGGAAACAAGAGGGCTCACTGTGACTGAAAACCCTTCATTCCCACAGAACTTCTGAAAATGTACAAGTGCTGATCTTCACTTACTTGAGTGCCCTCTTCAGCCCATCTGTTACTGCCTCCTTCCTTGCCTTTTCTAAGGATAAGGCCTTAGACTTCAGGCCTTCACTGACTCCGTATCCCACATCTTCATGGTATGACCCATCCTGCAGTACGAGTTCAAACATAAGGGAATTTTATACGTGCATGTGCTTTCCTAAGCCTGGTTAGTTGCTCTTAGCTGTTTGTTCCACAGCAAGGTCAAAGTTTAGGACACCAGCAGGTTCCCAAATGCAGAGCAGTGCCTGAGGGCTGTGCTCTGACCCGTGCAAGGACTCCCATTCACAGCCTCAGGCAATTGCTCCACCACAGGCAGAGCCAACAAAAAAACCCACTTACCTTAAGCTGAACTTTCACAAAAGCACAGACACCCACGTAGAACCTGCCATTGTTGAGGTCAACAAAGTCTGGAAGGAGATATTTTAAGTGTTAATTTGTAAAAACAATAGTGGAAAAGAAACTGTTGTCTATGAAAGTAATTTCTTTCCTATGATCTACTGGAAGTCTGCAGTTTGCAAATAATTTGCACAAGGTTTTATCACTGACAGAATGCCTGAACAGCTGAACAGGCTGCAATGCAACTCTCAGTTCAGAATCTCTGAAGCACCTTACTTCACACCAAAAGCAGTGCCAGATAATGCACAGAGCACTCCAGTTAGCAGTCTTGCAAGTCTAATAGAAATGTGTCACGGGTCTGAAATGAAATGTGGGATCAAGTAGCTCTCCTCTGGGGTCCAAGAGTTCTTCTGCACTTATCTGGTCTATTTGTTTAATTGTTTTGTAAACTTGCTGGAGGTGCAAGCCCTTTTTCTACCTAGGAATTTAAAACATAACAGAATCCTCTCTGAATTTCTAATGAATGACTAGTCATGGCATTATGTGAAAAAGGTAGAAGCTTGAAGGATGTCAGTCCTTTCTTGACTGAAGAGGGGGAAAGAAAACCATGGTGCAGACTACATGGAAAGCAATGAAGTAAGTTGTTCTATTTCTAGAATCTACCAGCCTGAGTTAAGAAAAGATTTCTGAAGGTGGGGAAGAAGGAAGAAGGTAATTTAAGCTGCTGCTTTGACCTACTTCAACAAGCAGTCTTCAGCATATGCACAGCAGCTCTGCAAACAAGGACAACACTCCTCTGGTAGGTGCTATTTCAGCTTTCAGCGTGGAAGAGGCTGAAGCTTTAAGATCACCTTGAACACCATATTATAGTTGAAAAAATTTTCCAAAGTTTTCTGTTGTAAAAACCTCAGTACTAGGTGTTCGCTAGAAGAGAAATCTGCAGAAACAGATGGGTCCCTAAAGATTAGGGGAATATTAACTGAGAATATGAACTAGTTAGTCTAAAAATTACAGGTGAGTATGAAAGCTGGCTCAGGACTGCTGGGTGTTAAATAGTTTAACTGTAATTACTCTTGACTGAGTGTACCCATAGAGATCAGAGACTTGATAGGAATAGCTCAAGAATAATCATAAACACACTCAGAATAACGACTATGAGAGATCTAAAATGAAAACAGAAGCTCCATTATTATTCAGTTCCTCTCGTTTTTATTAACTGTTAAGACACCTGGAAATTGCACGTGCCTCTGCCCAGGTGCTTTGAATGATGCAGTTGTAGCAGCTGAGGGCGCTGGGTCTGTCCAGCCTGGAGGAGACTGAGGGGAGACCTCACTGCAGGTACAGCTTCCCTGAGAAGGGAAGAGGAGGGGCAGGCACTGATCTCGTTTTGGTGAGCAGCGGCAGGGCCCGAGGGAACGGCCTGAAGCCGTGTCAGGGCAGGTTTGGGTTGGCTGTCACGAACAGGTTTTCCCCAGAGGGTGGCTGGGCACTGACCAGGCTCCCCAGGGCAGCGCTCACAGCCCCAGCCTGCAGAGCGCAGGAAGCGATGGAAAATGGTGTGGTTGTTGGGGTGTCCTGTGCAGGGCCAGGAGCTGGACCTGGTGATCCTGGTGGGTTCCTTCCAACTCAGCATGTCCTGTGATTCTGTGATAGATACCCTGGCCCTTATCTGAGAGACTTTTCCTTCACAGCGAAACAAGAGGGAGCAAAGACTTCTTTGCCCCCAAGAGATCCTTACCAACATTCTGCTGAGTGACTGAATGAGCCCAGCCGTTGAAGCCAAACATCTCGTTGGCCAGACTGATGACCTTGTGACCCTCGATGTAACAGACCTGAAAAGGAGAGCACATACACATAAATATACGCAGAAATACACAGCCTTGTGCACGCGTCTCTACACTCTTTATTTTAAACAGAGATTACCCATACCATCTACACTGAGGAAACCCAGCCAAGTTCAAGGTTCAGGTAATGTGAATAAAAGGCTGATGGTGCAGCTAAAGGTGCACTCTCTTCCAGCAAATGTGGTGGGGATTAATATGACAACAAATATGACTTAATCAACAGAAGGCAGAGTGAGCACTAAAGATGGTAAAAGCAGCCACTGTTATATAATGTTTCATATAGTCCAGTTCTGGGAAAAAATAGGGAAAACATCTCAGTGTTGCAAAAGTAGGTAAATATTCCTTTGTAAAGGATGAAGCACTGAAAAATTAAGTCTCTTTTTAAGTGTAAAAGGAATCTGTGGCTCAATAAAAGCCAGAATTTATGCCATGCTCACTTTGCATTCATATCTGCATATTAAACTACTGGAGGGAAATTAGCTACCAAAAAATAAGGAATATTGTAACTTTTTAAACCTTAGTTTTCCTGGGAGAAATTGAGTTGAAACATCGTGTCTGTGCCTACCTTTTGCCCTCCTCCTGCCTGCCGGCTGCTGATGTAGTCTGGGCCCAGCCTCTGACGCAGAGCGTGCTGGATCGCTCGATACTCGCTGGCTGAGTATTGATACTGGACCAAAACAAGGCAACACACATCTCACTCTCCCTGTTTCAGCTTCCCCTCTTCTCCTAATACCACTGCTTTATCCCAGTCCTTCCAAGATGTGCATGGTCATTTCTTTGGAATTGGGATGTAACAGGCAAGGAAACACCTCAGGGTATGTACATGCATTACCCATTTTTTTTTCCTCTTACTCTTGATGGATGCAAGCATTAATTATTGAGCTGCAGCAATTATTTTTCATTAATAATCCTAGCCAAGCTTGCCACAAGCACAGATGTAAATTTCTATTTTACTGCTCAAAACCGAAACGTACTATCTCTGTGACCAAGAAGAAAAGTGTATTTAAAAACTCCAACAAAACCAAAGATTACCCATACTCCACCACCACATGTCACCAGGGCAGGGAGGACAGCAGCTCAGGAAAGCAGTCAAAATAGGAATTCCTTGAGGAGTGTTCAGCCAATTTCCCTCAAGGAGAGAAGGTCCTTTGGGTAACTCCAACATCACTGGAGAACACCAGCATGATGGGAGGCCTAAAGTATTTTAAGTTTAGGCTTGTCTTAGTAGAAATCTAATTTACAAAATGTAGCGAAGCCTAAATGTATGTTTAAGGATTTGAGAACTAAGAAGCTTGTGTTGTTATGGCCTGAAGTGGGACAGAGCAGAGGTTTCAACACTTAAATCATAAGTATTGTGTATGCATGTGCTGGCTGCCCTAACAATTCAGCAGAACACAGAATCTTCTTGTGTGTGTGTGTGTCATATAAATTCCAACTCCTGCCAAACCGCTCTGATTTGTGTTTAGTTCTATTTAAACTTAAGAGTAAAAACTTTGTCTGACTCCAGAATGAAAGCCTGTAGCCAAAACGCATAAGGAAGAAGGGAGTATGCACAGGCTTGTGCCATATTCAGGAACTATGCAGAAATGCCTATTGTGGAGAAGAGAATCCACCACCAAAAGCTCTGTTCAGTCCTGATATGGTTTTCTTTTTTCAAATTATGTTTTGATTTTTCAGAATTATTTTTTAATAGCTGAAAGTAGTTGGCTTTTCTGAACTTGTACTGAGAATATGTGTAAGCATGATTCAGGCCATCTGCGAATAAGAAAGAATAAAATGAGACACACTTTTAAGGTACAAGATTTAAAAACCTTTTGAGGAGAATACAGAGCAATTTATTATAACTCGAGGCATAACGACTGCGGAGAAAAACTGTGAAGTACACTTGGGTGCAGCACAATTCCAGCCTTACTGTACCCAAGTTTAAAAGGAATAAAGTTGCAGAGAAGACTTCCTGACGTGTGAGCAGGTGACTTGTACTCCCCTCTCGGGCAAAAGGCACCGACCTGTCCGAAGGAAGCCACCGAGTCCCCAGTGTTGGAGCTGCTGCTGCTGCTGTAGCTCTCGGTGTCCTTCCCCTGGCTGTCAGGCATCCCTGGAGAGGAGAGAAAATACCATGGCTGAAGACAACAGCACTGACAGTCCGTATCAGGACATGGCAAAAAGCTGATTCGAAATATCATACTGGGAAAGAATTACAGATGTGGGTTTTTTCCTTTTAGGTAAACCTGAAGGCACTGTACCATGCTAGGGAAGGAAAAAGAAAATAATTCCCTCTTTTGCATTCTTCAGCACTGTCTTCCTGGAACTTTCAATACCCATTAATACTTTGATAAAAAGTAGAGACAACTTTCTAAAACCTTACTGAGCTATACCCTGACTTGTCAGTTTTATGTGAGATTGTCGTTCTGTCTGTAATCACCCTGCCTGGTGCTGCGATGGCACCACCTAAACCGTGCAGAGCTGAAAACCACAGAACCTGTCAGAGCTGCTAAGAAGTGGTACCAATAATTCAGTAGATGGCACCCTTTTCCAAGCCAGCATCCAGCACCTCCCAGCACTGCGGGGCCACTCCACCCTGCTCTGGAGCAGTGGGCCTGGGGAGACTGTGGACCCCAGCAGCACTCCCAAATAACCCACAGAGATAATCTTTGATTGTATCTGCACCAATGCTGAGCACAGCCGATAGCCCAGCGCTCAGACTTTTGTGGGCAATACGAACACAGGGCAAATTCAGACACATACGAGAGAGCTGGAGAGGGCCACACGGTTTGAGAAAGCCTAAAACCCTCAGCAGATGTCATGATTTGCCAGTCAGTCAGCACCTGGCTAGTACTGTGCTTTGCTAATGCATTCCAGGTGTGGAATGCACTTTTTAAAATGCGCTGTTTCTCCAGTCTCTAAACAAGAAATCCAAAGTTTACTGAGGACTTGGCAAACGATTTTCAGAGAAAGGATACCAGTTGTTTGCTTGGCAAGTGTGAGCGCTGGCAATTACGCCAAGTGCAGCTAAAATTCTCCTTAATTTTGGTTGGCTAGAATTGTTCATCTTCGGTCCCAAGCTTGTATAATGGTACAGTGTTCATACACTTGAATGTGTTTCAATCAGAAGTTAGCAGCAATTTGTAAATACATCTGGCTTTGGAAAAGAACAAACAGAAAGCAACATTACCAGGAGAAACACTTGTGATTTAAGCAGGCTATTTCCTCTGCTCAGCAAAGAGTTCATTGCATGGGGAGGGAGACAATTAGAGAGACATAAATAGTGTGTGTGGCCAAGGGAATTGAAACTTGAACAATACTGTTGCCTCCACTCACACCCCCAAGCTGCCTCAATCAGATCTTAATCACTGTAAGCCCTTGGGAAGAAACAATGACCGAAATGTCACTTGCCTACATAACACTATGACCAATTTATGCAAAGTAGGTGGGTGGCATTTTGATGCAAAATTGCTTAATACTGGTTTTAGTTAAAAAAGCCCTTCAAGCTTTTATATGGTGTGTACGACTATCAGTCTAAATTTAGTTGTCAGTGGTTTGCATTCAAGTAGTGTGTGAATCCAGTTTGAGTGAAGGAGACACAGGATGCCAGTTTAGTTTCAGGCTTTACCTGCAGGAGCAGCTTCAGCTGTGAGCCTGTTTAAACCAAACCCTCTTTCAGAGCAATGGGGGGGGGTTTTGCAGTCGGGGAAGCGCAGCACAGCCCAGCCCTGTGTCTCAAAGCAATCGTCTGAGCAGTTCAGAGTGACAGAACTTCAATATCAAAAATTATTAGAGTAGGAGTTGGGAAGAGAGAGAAGTTAATTCTGCAAATGGAGCTATAAATCCATCTTGGTGCCAGAGCCAGGAGCTAGGGAAGGCAAGGTGCTTCCACTCCTCACTGGAATATTGTTTCCTCAGTGCCCTGCCCTCTCCCCACAATGTTTTAACTCACATGAAACATTAATGCTGAAGTAGATAATGAACTATTGACTGGAGTGGCAAAGAGCCTCGGACACCCTCTGGGGCCAGGACTGTGGTAGGAGGCTGCCTGACTCATGAACTAATGTTTAAAAATGCCCTATTTTTAAAGCAGAAAGACTAAAAGTTCAAATATGCATTTGAACATACAGGATGATACAAGCAGTTTATCAGTGTAAAGGCACCTAGGAATTATAATTCACTCTGTGGTAATGAGACCATTATTTATTATTTACAGGGAATTCTTTTGAGTTTAGCTGGTAATGCTCTCAGGAAGTTTTCTTGTCACTGAAAGAGTCCACACAAGACTAGAGGTGCTGCACTGTGCTCCAAAACATTGCCTTCATACATCTTTGTCTTTCAAAATT
>VWPU01013294.1:4752-14765 GCA_013398955.1 Callaeas wilsoni | reverse complement strand
CCGCCGGCCCTGCGGGGATGGGGAGAGCCGGGGCCGTGCGCGGATGGGGAGCGCGGGGTGCGCAGCACGGGGTGCGGAGCGCCGGGGCCGTGCGGGGATGGGGAGCGCGGGGTGCGGGGTGCCGGGCCGTGAGGGGGATGCGGGGTGCGGGCTGCCAGGGCCGTACGGGGATGTGGAGCGCTGCGGGCCGGGGCCGTGCGGGGATGAGCAGCGCCGGGCTGTAAGCGGTGGAGATGGGGCCGCTCGCGGTAACGCGCCCGGGCTGCTCGCTGTCGCAGAAAGTTTGAGCCCCCCGGGCCGGTGCGTGGCCCTCTCCTGGACTCTGCTCCCCGCTTTCCCGAATGGAAGCTTTGTCCTCTCCCTCGGAACCCTGGCTTTCCCTACCCCGGCACGGAATGACAAAGGAATAATCTTGCTTCCCCAGGCTCCCCACACCCTCCGTGCCGGAGCGAGGGAATGACAGAACTGTCACCGCTGTCATTAGCAAGGATCGTCTGTAGCTCAAACCCTGACATGAGGTAAAGTGATAAACATCATAAACTACAATTCACATCCAACGTTTTAATGCCAGAATGCCGAATCTTCTCATGAGGGCACAGCCACTACTGAACAACCCCAGTAACCCCCCTCTTCCGAGCTTTATCCATTTGGCACAGTTAACCCTGCTGTCCAGAAGGATGGCACCAACAGAAATTAGAAATTCCAACAGCCTTGAGCCATTGTATCCTACAAGGCAACTTTTCGAAAGGTAAGAATAACCCCTCTCACCTTCCAGCCTTAATTTAAAAAAAAAAAGAAAAGAAACAAAAAATCAATGCCATGGAAACAAACCTAAAATTGCCTTGGATGATTTGGAGTTTTAATTCAGTCCTAGCTGCACATGAAGTCTTTTGTGGCTTCTATGTTCAGACCCAGGATCCTGCTGCAAACCTGGAGAAGAGACAGGCACATAACCCATAGTCAGACCCTAAAATACTGTGGTCAGTCCATCATCCACACTCAGGTTCGTTATGCTGCTAAGAAGGTGCAAATGTGAATGATTTGCGTGACATAGAACTAGAAATACCTCACAAATTGCTGAAATCCAGATTTTGGCAGGCGCTGAGGGGAAGCTGGTTTGGGGTTCTACAGGAGTGTTTTGGCACACGATAAACAGAAGGTTTGTTTCCAAAGCTGACAACTGAGGTTTTTCTTCTCTATCAGTAAAAGCACGTTTTATTAAACAAATAAACAAATACCACCCTAGCTTGGCAGAGTAGTTTACCAAAAAGGGAAAGCACATGGCCTCAACTGCCAGGAGCAGAAATATTTGTGCAAACAGAAAAGTACCTGCTGCTTATTCTGAAGCAGTCTGGAATAACGATCCATTCCCTCATGTCCTTCATTACCACTGCTCCCACTGGAGTCAGGCTGGTGCATCACACAGAAGCAGCAAGATCTATTTTAATTATAAACCAGTTTGGAAGAAGCTGGATTTAAAGACATTTGGCACATGACTGTTACATATGATCCCAATTCCAAAAAAAAAAAAAAAAATCTTAGGATCTTAAAAAAGAGAATGCAAGAATTTGAAGCAGCTCCTTGCTGAAGGACAAGGCGAACATTTTTTCCACCACTTCCCCCAAGAAAGAAGCAGAATTAAGTCCCCAAAAAAACAGCAGGGAGGGAGAAAGCCACGAGTCCCTTTAGGGTGACAGATGGCTACAGGGCACCTGGCACCGTGGTCCTGGGGAGGACAGCGTGGCAGAAGAAAGTAAAGATGTCCCAAAAAATGCAAGGAAAAAAGTCTCTGAGTGGGAAATAACATGAGAGCTAAAAATTCACAAAACACATGTGCCAAGAGCCCCCCTGCCCTGTCCAGGAGGATTAACTTCCAAAAGCTCCCCAAGTACTTGTTGCTTCTGCTGCTGTTGTTTTATTCTGGGGAGAGGCAAGCAGCAGACTCTGAAGCTGTGCTGGCTGACAACGATCCCATCGCCTGGGACTGTCCCAGGCCCAGCTGCATCTGCCTCCAGGAGAGCTGGTCCTGCTGCTGGCCTCGGGGCAGCTGGGCAGTGCTTCCCTTTGCAGAGCTCCTAAGGGAACCAGCCTGAGGAAAAGCTGATCCTCCTTCCTGAACTGGTGTGCAGCATTCCGTGCTCCACAGGCCCCTTCTGCTGCGCTACTCTCAGCAGCAGCAACAATTTCCCCTTCATTTCTTTCACTTGGGAGAAGTTATTTCAGTTTTCTTCAGTTGTGCTCCAGTCACTTCGGGCCTGAGGAGACCAAGCAAACCCTGAAGTGTTGACACCAAGCATCACATTGCCTTCAGTGTGTCCTGAGAGCCCCTCTCAGCACGTTCTGAGCCAGGCTCAGCTCTCTGGGACTGCCAAGGAGCCGAATGCCACCTGTGTCAGCAGAGCTGCAGAATTATCCACGAGCAGATCCCTCTGCACCTCCCCTACAGCGACAAGGGAGAGCAGAATGCGCCAGATAACAATAATAAACATCAAAGAGTCCACTGAACCGGAGAATCACAGAATCACCAAGGTCGGGAAAGACCTCCAAGATCACTGAGTCCAAATACTAACACAGGAGCACCCTGCTCAGCACTAGCCCCTGTCCCTAAGTGCCACACCCACACGTTTTGAGGACACTTCCAGGGGTGCTGACTCCATCCCTGCTGTGGGCAGCTTGTGCCAGGCCCTGACCACCCTTTCAGGGATGAAATTTTCCTAATATCTAATTTAACGTCCCCTGGCACAACTTGAGGCTGTTTCATGTCACCCTGCCCTGAAGATGGACACCAACAGGACACGGCTGTAGGAGACCAGGGAAAGTTACGCTTTGTGGCATTCCAAGTCCTGAGAGCAGCTTCCCCACTCGTATTTCCTCTGAGCTTTGCACCCCCAGAACACTGAATTTCAACAGCAAATGCAGAATGGTAGCTTGAAAAAGTCTGTCAAGACCTCACTCTCTAAGTCAGAGTTCACCCAAAGTATAGCTCAGCCTCCACTGGAGAGTTTGGAGGTTTTTTCCTTCTATTTTTTATCTTTTTTTCCCCATTTTCATTACATTCCTACCAAGAAAAAAAAAGCTTGAAACATTGTTACTAAATAGAGAAGAAGAACTAAAGGATATGTGTCAGTATCCGGCAGAGGAGATCAGTTTGCATGTCTAATAGAAAAATTCTACTTTTGCCCATTCCAGTGGAGTTCTGTGAACAGCACACACACACTTTTCAAGTGCTAGCCAAAATAATTACTTCTCTCCTTCTGTGGGGGGAAAAAATCCACTAAATCATGAATATTCAATGGATTGGTTAATGACATAGTAATGCTTTAGCTGAAATCTTTGCTCCTTAAAATACAGCCAACACGAGCTGCCTGTTACAAGAAAAATTAAAAATCCAAAAATAACTTGATTTGCAGAAGTTATCACCCCCCGATCGCTTCAGGAGTGTGTGATGGTAGCATGATACCATGACAGATCTGGGGCAGACTGTCTTCACATTCTGGGAGATGTAAAACAGGCAGGAAAAAATAGTTTCTGTTACTCGCTGGAGCTTCTGCCAGTGCTGGGGGTTCTCCAGGGCAAAGGTGCCTTCCCTCAGCACCAGCTCGGTCCTCTCCCAGATGACACCAGGGCCTGACCCCAGCTACTTTTCCAGCCTTGTAGCACCAGCACAAAGGCAAAAAAAAAATGTTTGGGTCTTTTAGCTAAATTTCCTTGAATTGCATAAAGGAGCCTTTCTGTGACCAAATCCCTGTATGAAAACAATGATTCGCTAAAGAAAGAAAAACCAAAACTAAACCAAAACCTGCAGAAAAGGTTCTGTTTAAAGCTAATTTTGTTTCCTCAAAATCTGAGAGTTCTGGCTGGAGTGCTAGGAGTGCAATCGCGTTATTTTTTTGTTTTCAGGCTTCAGGTGGTGCTCAGGAGTTGCATCTTCCCTTTATTCTCTCAGGCTCTCAAGAATTCCTGACTGTTCAGCCTCAGTTTTGTTGCTTTGCCACCAAAAACACCTCTGAGAAAGCCCCATGTCCATCAGGTAGGTGAATTTAAGCCTCCATGTTGCCTGTGAACTCTTTGTTTTTCCCACTGGAGTCTTCTCCATGCAGGAATCTGCTCCCTGTGAGGGTCACGAACATCACCGTGAGGCCCGGGCTGGTGAAATGAGTAAAACTTGTATGGAAAGATGTTTTATTATTTTCAGAAGCCAATATTCCAGAGCTGATGGCTCATTCTGCTCTCTCTGAGCCATTTCTGACAGTACTTCAGGCACGTATTTAACATCAAGGAGTGAACTCTTTATCCCTGGCCTTAACGTTTTTCTCCACTTTGGGAACAGCTAATGCACAAAAGTAACTTTCCTCAGTGTTATCTTCAAAGTTGGGAACATATTTAGTTCCACATTACAATAACTCCATTCATATTTCATGAATTTTTAAGTTCAGCCTGTGAGCATGGACAGCTCATCACTGATACATCAGGGAAATGCTGTGAAAAAACAAGCAACTTATTGTGCTTTTAGCTTATGAGATTGCTGTATGGTTCCCTCAAGGATATTAAAAAGATCTGTGCTATGGTTATCAATAAGTATCTTTCAGGATCAGCATTTATAAAGCTTCCAGAATGGCTTCAGCTCTTGACTGACTTCAGAAATTAAGGAATTTACTTGCAAAAAGCAAAATTGTAGCTTAAAGTCAACTACTCTTTAGTTCTGCTGCTTTGAACTTCAAGATCCATCTCGATGACCAGACTCTAATTCTTAAATCATTTTATTATTAGAGCTGGTTTGAAAAGCTTCAGCTTCTTTCTTGAAAAACAGGGGGGAAGGGAGAAGAGCAATACGAGCAAGTTCATTGAAATTTTGATAAATCATCGAAAAATCAGAAAATCCATTTTAAATATTGACTTTTTGTGTGACTAGAAAATAAATTCTCACTTATTTCTTTTTTATTACAGAAGATACTTTTATGGCCTAAGTTATTTCAGCACCTAATCATCACCTGATAGTCCTTGAGCCAGGGAATACCATTGTTTCTTCATGCTGAACACCAGCAAACAAAAAGATGCCTGAAGACCTTTGAAAAAACCACGGAATCCCAGAATGGTTTGGGTTGGAAAGGACCTCAAAGCCCATCCAGTGCCACCCCTGCCATGGCAGGGACACCTCCCACTGTCCCAGGCTGCTCCAAGCCCCAATGTCCAACCTGGCCTTGGGCACTGCCAGGGATCCAGGGGCCTCCCCATCCTCACAGGGAACAATTCCTGCCCATATCCCATCCAACCCTGCCCTCTGGCACTGGGGAGCCATTCCCCTGGGGTTTAAATTCCCAAGGAAACCAAGAGATGACACAAAGGACTTGGCCAGGACTAAAGCCTTCAGGACAAGAGGTCAGTTTGCCACCAGGCCCTTAAGTCCCAGGCTGACACACTCAGCTGCTGGTCCCTTCACCAGCACTGCAGTACAGCCATGCCTCTGGGGAGCAGGGAAATGCTGGAGGATCCCAAAGTCAAACTGCACCATCCCTGTTCCTATTAACATCGGGACTGCCTTTCCTGGGACTGTCAAACCTGCAGGGCTGACACTGCAGCCAAGACAAAGCCCAGAAATCAGTATCAGGACAAAGAGCAGAAGTCAGGGTGGTTGGATAGAGCAACCCTCTCAGGGCTCAGCTGTCTCCCCAAAAACCTGGTCTTGCTTCCTGTAGCAATCTGGCCTCTCCCACAGCAGAGGAGAGCCCAGAAATGGAGTATCCCCTCTTGGCTGCTACTCGAGCCTGCCTCTGAGGACTTTCTGGATGCCACAGCCCATGCTCAAGAGGGACAACTTATCCTCTGACTTACACCAAGCACTCAGCTTAGGGTCAAGGCTCAAAGCCTTTTCTCAATCCTCCATGGCTCTGCCCAGGCTCCTGTTTCCCCCAGCAGGACCGTGCCGGGCAGGATGAGAGTCCAAAGTCACGGAGACTGCACTGAAGGTGCAAACCCAAGATTTGGCCATAGTGCAGCCAAAGGTGCCTATGGAAAACTGACACCGTGCTTTTATTCCTTCTCCATGAGAACCCTCCATGTGACAGCCTCAAAATACAAACAATATTGTATTAAAGAAAGCAAATTTTAAAAAAATCCTGTGAGTTTTACAAGCCACTGTGCACAAATACTTGCCTGCTTATGTCTTTTCATGTAACTCTTCTTTTGCAGTACTCAGATGCCTCTTGCACTGTGCTTAAACTGTATCCCAGCCATGCCAGGGCAGTGTTTATCCTGCTGTGGTTATGAATGGTGGGCTGGCCATCTGCAACTAATACACTGGTTTAACCTAAAAAATTTAAACCTCCCAATAAAGAGGAACCACAGATGGCAACAACTGCTTGACAAATGCCAGTGTGAACTGCATCACACTGATTAAACATCATTGATTGACATCAATAAATTCTTGCTACAGAATTTAGAAGATGCTTCTCATAAAAATTTCAAGATGTCTGCATCGCAGCAAAAACAATAATTCAAAGCAGTTCTTAATGTTTAGAAAATCAAGTAGGTCAAGAAACAGACATATATGTGTTTACACTCTGAGTTAAACAACTGAACTTCCCTCCCAGGCAGCCTTTTGTTTTATTTTGGGAATCTGTATATGAACTGTCTTTCCAGTTGCCAAAACACACCAAGTGCCTGTCTCAGCAATACCTCAGAGGTGCTGTGCATCCTCGTGGAGTTCAATGAAAGGTGGAGTGGGAAAAACAAAACCAAACTAGATTTTATTTCAGATTTGCTGTTGATTCATTGGGTGTCTCCAGGCAAAACGCCCAGGGCTGAGTTTTCAGGGTAGTCATAGAATCATAGCATGGCTTGGATTGGAGAAGACCTTAAAGCCCTTCTTGTTCCACCCCTGCCATGGCAGGGACATCTTCTACTGTCCCAGGCTGCTCCAAGCCCTGTCCAACCTGGCCTTGGGCACTGCCAGGGATCCAGGGCAGCCCCAGCTGCTCTGGGCACCCTGTGCCAGGGCCCTCCTCACCTTTCCTGTCAGCTCTCAGCCTTTCCTCAGAGAGGAGCTTCAACCCTCCATCCCTCTGATCATCTTTTCCATCTTCTCATGGATCAAATATTCAGACACTCAGCTGAAGGCTGCAATTCCAGAAGGGCTGAACAGCCTGAACCCCTCAGCTCAGCACTGGTGCTGAAACAGTGCCAACCACAGGGGGGTGGTTGGTTTGGGAGGTGGGGTCCACAAAACTGCCAACCCCACTGTGGAAACCCCCAAAAGAATTTCTTTTCAGGTAAGAGTCTCCTTTTTACTGCAAATATTCTCAGCTGGGAAGTTATTCACAGAGAACCCTGTCTCCTCCTCTTGTTTAATGTTTAGGTGAGACACCTAAGATCTGGGACAAACCAAAGCCGAGTTTTGGCTGGGAGGACAAACCAGGGGAGGCTGAGCCTGCTCCGCTCCCACCAGCACTGGATGGCGGAGCTGCAAAGGAAAGCAGATCCCAAGGCTCAGCCAAACCTCTGACTTCCTCCATCAAATAAAAACCGGTGCCCAAAGTAGGCTGTGATTTCTCCCCCATTACAAAACCAGGCTTCAAACACCATTTACTGCCCAGGCCGAGCCCACCATGTCCCAGTGACAGACAACTCCAGCCAGTGCAAGGTACAAACATCTCCAGCCGGATCGAACAGCTGAGTCTCGATACCTCACAAGTACAAATTGGCTGTTTTTGTATAGCCTGAGTAGTTACTCAGCTACCCTGAAGGGATTCTTCTTAGCTTTGAAGATTGCTGCTTTCATTTCAGAAGAATGGCCAGAAAGGTTTTCCATTTTCTTTCCAACAATAGCATTTGTTGTGGGGGAAGGATATGACATCTTTAAGGAGGCAGGGAGAGAAAATGATGTGCTAGACCCTGCCTCTGAAATACTTCTCTTGGAGGGATATACATTTGCATCTAAGGCTGAAGGTCTCACAGAGTAGCTTTTAAAGGAAAAAAGCTGTGCTGAGCTCATCCAATTCTCCCTCCTCTGGTCTGTCTTATCACAGCACTTGGGTGTTTCCCTTTCTCCCCATGCAAAGAGGAATAAAGTATTATGGAGAGATTCATCCCAGCTGTACCCACAGTTTGCAACAGTGCACGAAGCAGGGGTGTCCCGAGCCCAGCAGTGCTCTGCCTTTGCCTTGCCCTGCAGGAACCACCTGGGAGCAATGGATGCACTCCCAAAGTCCTGCCTTTGCACTGCCTCAAATCTCAGAACTGTAGAAGAGAATCCCAGAATGGTTTGGGTTTGAAGGAACCCCAAAGCCCATCTCATTCCATTCCACTGCCACGGGCAGGGACACCTTCCACTGTCCCAGGCTGCTCCAAGCTCTGTCCAGCCTGGCCTTGGGCACTGCCAGGGATCCAGGGGCAGCCACAGCTGCTCTGGGCACCCTGTGCCAGGGCCTGCCCACCCTCACAGGGAAGGATTCCTTCCCTGTAACCCGTCTAGCCCTGCCCTCTGGCAGTGGGAAGCCATTCCCTGTGTCCTGTCCCTCCATGTCCTTGTCCAAAGTCTCTCTCCATCTTTCCTGTCAGCTCCTTCAGGCCCTGCAAGGCCACAGTGAGGTCACCCCAACGCTTCTCCTCTCCAGGCTGAACAACCCCAGCTGTCCCAGCCTTTCCTCCCAGCAGAGCTGCTCCATCCCTCTGCTCATCCTGGCGCCTCCTCTGGGCTCTCTCCAGCAGCTCCAGGTCCTCCTAGTGCTGGGCCCAGGGCTGGGGCAGCTCTGCCGGTGGGGTGGCACCTGAGCATGGGGGCACAGGGGCAGAATCCCCCTCCTCAATCTTCTGCCCACTCTGGTTTTGATCTCATCACGTGAAAAAAATCAAGATTGATTGACATCAGTCCAGTGGATGTCATCCTCTCAGTCCTGCTGCTCCCAAGGACATGCTCAGGGTCTGGCAGTGACTTGGGCTCCCTCACTCTGGCTGTTCATTACTGGAGGCAAATACTCCTCCAGTAAAGCAGTTCTGCAGCATTCAAAAACTTTGGCTGGCTGGCTCCTCAGTCTGTCTGGGCAAAGTGATTCCTCCTGCAGTCATTCCTGCAGTCATCCCTCCTCACTCCCCAGCACTTCAAAGGCCAATGGAACATCAGAGGGACACACTGCAGTGCTTTGTTTTCCTCTCTCCTTAACTGCTTTTTTAGCATTTTAAAACACAATGCGCTCATGAAAGGTTGTAAAATTCCTCATAAAGTTGACTGTGCCACAGGATTATAGAATACCTCTTGGAACAATGGATAAACAGCTAATCTTGGATCTGTCACCAGAAAACACTAATATATTTCAAAAAGCTATTAGCCCTTAAACCAAAAGTAACACAGAATTTGATTTTGGGCAACAGGCTATAAACCACTGAAATTGTTTGGCAGTTCAGCATTGAAAGCAGGTGGAAAAAGCTGTAAGAGCCCTGGCATTTATTTTATTCAGCTATTTAAGGCATATTTTACACAGATTCCAAAATGTGTGCATGAAAACTAACACTAAGTAAGGATACTTGAAAAAAACAGTGGATCAATTGATTTACCACGTTTTCAGGAAGCGGAACAACATTTGCTATGTTATGCAAGAAAGCAGTGAAAGGCAGTAAATATTACAGATAAAAAATAATAAACCATCAATAGCCTTTACAATTTTTATGGCATCATATCTTTAAGGAGCCTTAGAGCCATCAGCTCTGACCATAACCTCCAGATGAGCAATATCCATTCTGTGGATGGAAACACTAAAGCTCAGCCAGTAATCCTAAATGCCCTGGTTAGTTCTGAAGGGCTTTGGGACAAGGATGGCCAGGATGACCAGGGATGGTGGGACAGGGAGGAAATACCTGGGGAATGCAGTTTGGAAATAGACTTTGAGACTGCCACATGGAAAGCCAAAGCCTAAATTTGTTTCACACCTTGTTTCTTGCCCTTTATAATACCTGGTCTTGTCTTTTGTCCTGCCAGTGGATCTCAGAATCCCAGGCTGGGTCAGGCTGGAGCACAGAGG
>VWPU01013292.1:0-42609 GCA_013398955.1 Callaeas wilsoni | reverse complement strand
GTATCTCCCTCCTACTTGGGCATTCTCAGCCAATGAGAGAGGGGCCATTGGCCCTCTCCCTTGAGCTGATAACTTCTTTTGTCTGTGAAGTGTCCAGTCGTTACGGCCCATTAGCCACATGTATGGGGAAAATTCCTTAAGAAAGAAAAAAACCCAACAAAACAAAAGAAGAACTCAAACCCCTACAGGGTCTTTTCCAACCTAAATCATTCCGTGATTCTGTGTGTGGTGGAAGTCTTCTAACCTCCAATATCTTTTTTCCAAAGAGTAGCTCCTGACAAAATTCAGTGCAATTACAAATCTAGAGTTTTCACTCACTCCATAGATATCTTTTGAATTTGGTCGTGATAAAATCTCAGGGACAGAGCCAGTAGTATGTCACAGGAGGTGAGATTGAAGGAGAGAACCACAAAAGATGGTTTGCAGTTCCTCAGAGACCATACACTTAAAGCAAAAGTATAAACTATGTCCATGGAAAAGGAAAGTAGAAACAGGTCTCCACACAGACGAACAGGAAGAAGAAACCACATCTACTTTATCAGTACAAGGAAGACCATGGAAATTGTTGATCAGCTTCTCAGTGGAGAGGTGACATTGCTGACAAATGACAGTGAGAAACTCGAAAGAGGACTTGCCTTTTTTACTGAAGAGAGGGAACATTTTATGCCAATGACAAGAAAAGGAAGAAAATGGGTATATTCAGCTGTTTTTTGGCTGCACTGCTTAGTCGTAGTGCTGGACTTGATGATCCTTGTGGGTCACTTCCAGCTGAGGATATTCAATGACCCTCGTGTTACTTGAGATGTTTGCCCCATCTCCAGCTGCTGGTACAGAAAGATGCAGGACATTTCAAAGACAATGGAGATGCTCAGATATGCTCTGGCATCCCACATGCCATTCTGTGTTCAAAGAATTCATTTGAGCTTTTGATATTCTCAGTACAATTTGGCCTGTGAGGTTAACATTGGTGTCTGTTGGTTATAGGCTGTTAGAATTTGTAAAGAGTGGATGAACTACCAACAGATTGTGAGGGTCAAAAGCATTCTCAGTCTTGATAAGGGCAAACAGAGAGAACCTGGGGGAAATACAGACCTTTTAGCTTGGCTTAAATGCACAATAGATTTCTGGATCGAATCATCAGAACAGCCATGTGTAAGAATCTGGAAAATAAGGAGTCAGATAAGAAAAAATATCTATGTGCCAAGAATTAAATCATGACAGAACCTGCCTAGTTTTCTTCCAAAACTAGATAGAAGTTCACATGTTAGCAAAGAAGTTTTGGATTTTACACAGTTTAATTGGCACAACTATGTTATAAATAAGAACAAGTGCAGTCTAAACAAAATGCTATCAAGCAGGTGCGTGAATAGTGGGGCACCTGCATTTCACTCTAGTAGTGTTCATAGGTCAGGACTTTTATCCGTAGTTCTTTGTCAGTTTGAGAAAAATGCATTGGGTATGGTCCCATCCTTCTGCTCAGAGTTTAACAGTGAGATTTAATGAATTTTCAAGTGCTGTGAAGGCACCGCTGAGCCTCTTTGAGAGCCGTTATGATCCCATTATTGAGAGATGCCTCTACCAGAATTAAGGTGCAAATGAGACCATATGTCAAAGTCAACAGTACAGATTTTATTTAACAGTAAATTTTAGAGATGGTAGGGAAAGATCAAAAGAAATTGAAATGGGGTGGAGGGAGAGAGAGTGAGAAAGAGATATATTAAGTAGACAGATATCACAGCCTGTGGATCCAGCAGTATGCTGCTGGTCCTTCTTCACCCTGGGCTTCTTGGCAGTGGGGGTCCTGAAAACTTCAAAACTTTTTACAATTTATACATTTTAGCAAACAAAGGAATTCATGCTTATTGGCTACACAGTTCTATTGGTTAAATGATTCACTCATTTCTAATGCTAATTAGCCCCATGTTCAGTCTTTCCCTTCTCTTGAGTGGGTTTCTTTGAGTCAGTGTGAATCCTCTCCTGCTGGAACTACTTTTTACCTCGTCAGGGCTGATTTCAGCACAATTGCTGAGTTGGCTTCCCTTGTGGGTCCTTTGTGTCCATCATCAGTGCTCCTCTAAGCCTGAGATAACACTGGGACAATAGCACCACTTCTGTCTTAGTTCCCATCAGGTGGCTTAACTTACTGTCCAAGTTCCATGAATCCATGGAGGCATATTTGATGCAAAGGGGAAGGGCTTCCGTGGTAGCAGGTGCCACCTGTCCATAGCTTGGGGTCATACCAGCGATATATGTACACACAGATTTCCGCAGTGGGAACCCTTGCCTGGATGCATCACCCAGGGTGTGCCAGCCAGACCTCACCAGGCCCAGAGCCAGCACCACCCTCCTGCTCCATTCTGCAAAGTCCTTCTGTGGCCTTAATGGTGTTTGAGACAGGCAACTGTGATTTTTTTAAGTCCTCACAAGCAAGGTCAAATTTGCAGATGATCTTGACATTTGAAATATGCAGGGTGTAATTCAATATGAGCACATGCAGGGCAGGAAGAATTGACTGTGCAAACACACCATATGGACCAGGCAGCAGCTATTCCGAAAAGGGGAGGGCAATGTGGTGGGTCACAAGCTGGATATGAGTCAACAGTGTCCTGGTGTGTGAAAAAGCAAAAATGATCCTGGGCTTTGTGAAAAGCAGCATGCAGCCTACAAGAGGATGTGAGGCTGCAGACCCTGCTGAAGATATTGGCTAGCATTTGTAATCCTATGTGTTGGCTGACAGGTAGAAAGAGCAGATCTTGCAGAGGAGATGTGATCACAGATGAACTGTTTGCCTAAGATAATGCCATGGAGATCAGGAGGATGTCACAGGGTGAACAGTCCTGCAAAACCAGGGTAAGGGAGACAAATTTATTAAACACAAGGTGTGCAGCATCCTTTGCCAGGAATGGAATATGTACTTTTCTAGAGCATACAAAATAACATGGGATTATTTTGACTGGTGTATAATATTAGGTTATATGATAAAAGGCTTTTCTGCACATGCAGAGCGGAGCCCAGGGGCACAAGGGCAATGGGAGAGCCCCAGCACATATTTTGGTCAGACACATGAGCTGCCCAACATGTGATGAACTGACCACATCCCCCTGTGCCATGCAGGGGAGGAGGTAGAGAATTTGGGAGTGAAACTGAGCCTGTGAAGAAAGGAGGAGTTGGGGGAAAGGTCTTTTAAAATCTAGCTTCTATTTCTCATTATCCTACTCTGAATGGATTGGTAATAAATTAATTTCCCCAAGACAAATCTGTTTTGCCCATGATGGTATTTTTAGAGTGTTCCTCACTCCCTGCCCTTATCTTGACCCTCAAGCCTGTTGTTATATTTTCTCCCCCATCCAGCTGAGGAGAGCAGTGACAGAGAACCTTTGGTGGGCACCTGGAGTCCAGCCAGAGTCATAAGCATGAACACCAGACCCATAAACATGATTTTTTGGCACCAAACCAAGCCTGTGGCCATGCTATGAAAAGTGAGACCATGGGTCAATGGACACAGCACACCGACAGCAGATGACAACAGCCACAGGAGGACATCTTTCCCGATGTAGCCCTTGTAGGACCTCAGCTGGTGATTGCTTTGGGTAATTTAGGAAAGAAATAGGTCATATGGGGGAAGAGAAAAGAATGCTGGACTTTTAATTTCAGCAAGAGCTGTTCTGGCGAGAACCCTGCCTGTGAGAATTGTCACGCCCATTTTGCTCAGAGATGTCTACAAGCAGGTTAGATCATCATCTGCCAGGATGGCTTAGCTAAAGCTGATCTTGTCTTTGGTGAGTCAAGACATGCAAAAAGTTGATAAGATTCCTAGTCACTGACAAACTGCACTGAAGACAGAAACAAATTCCCTAGAACAGCTTTCACAGAGAATGATGATACAAAAACAGTCATGTAAAGAGCCAGGACAGACTCGTCCTGATGGGAAACATTCCTAATTACATCTGGTTTCAGACCTACATGAGGCAGGCTGCTTTCTTTGCCAAAAGCATTTGAGAGCTGCAGTAAATTAAAGCAGAAGTCTCCCAAGTTCAAACCACACAATCTAGAAAATCATATTTCATGTACATCAAGCACATTTCAAAATCAATGACAACCACCTGAAGCAGGCAGGAGATCATTCTAAAACTCACTAACAACTGCAATGGATTTATTGGCTCAAAACTACACTGAAATGGAAATAATGTTTCGTGTCGCATAATACATTGTATCAATTTCATTTCTGAAGTAATATAATGTTTATCTCAAATCCTAAACACAGTGGAACAAAATATGTGATAATAGATATTCTGGGCCAGAAAAAAAATGTATACGATTAAATTTGGCTTTTTACCTAGGACTGGAGAGGACTGTCAGAAGATGCAGTAAATGCTATGGCAGCAGATGCTTAACATAACAAAGCATGCAGTATTTCTTGCAGAGTATTTTATACATTTAAAAAATAGAGACTACCTCTGTCTCTTTTTTGTTCAGTACTAGTCTCACATGAAGATACAGATGCAGCTTGAGAAACAGAAATAGCAAAATATCAGTAGTGGGGTAGGCAATGCATAGACTGTTTTGTACATCCTGAGTTCATGATTTCCTCACAAGGTGCTCCAACTTCTGGAAAGGACGCCCTACGCTGTATAAAAACCAAAAGGTTGTAAAAGGTCAGACAGACCATTAAATGCTGTCACAGAGTGCCTGTGAAATTGTCTGAAGTATCCTGTCTGATATTAGACTCTGAAAAGGTCTCTGTAGCAGGGACCAGGACCCAGTGATCCGCCCACTCCACAAAGCAAGGCCTCACGCTGTTTGCTCTCCCATGTGACTTTTATGGAAAATGCCACATCCAAGTGATGGAGATGCAGGTTTGAGTCCTCTCGTCCTGGGGAAGGAATGGAATGGAGCTCTCCCAGACTCTGGACGTGCTATGGAAGAGGTAGTCAATGTCCAACATTGACTCAGCGGAGACGAGGCAACAAAGGTTTTGTCTCTGCAAGAAGACCAAGTGCTCTGACCAAAAAGGATAACATTGCATCAGCACTTCTACTTCTTTTGTTTTCATCCAGGCTGCCCCCAGTCAGCACGAAAAACATCCTTCATCTCCTACCAGAACTACTTCTCCCCCCGGAGAGAGAGCCTACTTCAAGAGGTGGTATTTTGTGGAGGCATCAGTGCTATCTCTGTCCCCTGGCCATACAGATATTAATGGATCTCAAACAAACTGTTCTAAGAGAGGTTAATCACTGCAGATGGGGAAAGAACTAGTAGGAAATAAACTTTTTTTAGAAATGCCTGGCAGCAGGTTAGGGTAAATCAAAGTTCCTCGTCTCTGCTCACCTTCCCAGCAGAGATGAACAGTGGAAATAACAAACAAGACACATGAAAGGTAAAAAGTGAGATTTTTAAAGCATCGGTATACTTTTAGTAATGCCAGGTCTTATTAATAGCATCACTATGGGCATTTATTTTCCCCACACTGAAAGAAGGACTTTTATCCCCTATTGATTGAAGCTAAAGTGCAGGACACACTGCCATTTACATGATTGATTCACATACCTTGAGGGAATCAAGTCATCTGTAAACCAAATTTTTTCTTCCTTTACAGGTCCTTGTTAGATAAATGTCTCTGTAAGCAAAATATCTTTAAATTAAGGGCAAGAGGTGAAATACATTGCTAGCAAAAGCAGGCAGGGCTTCAGTGAAGTCCAAGTGGAAAATCTGACCTGACAAACACATTTTCTTGAGTTGCGAGAAGATAATTCAGACTCAAGAAAAAAATCTTAAGATTTAGAAATTACATGATTCCATACAGAAGATACACTTGGGAGAAAGTGATACTCACCTATTTATACACATTAAAAATGTGTTTTTCCCAAAAGAACAGGTTATTGAAAAAGCCCAATCTAGTGTCTAATTCAAACGGCTAGGATGCACTCTGGTTTTCAGAGGGTGACAAACATTCCCCCTACAAAAACAACAGTCTTCACTCAGGCATAAAATGAGAAGCTTGACTATCCCGGTCACTTCTTGAAAGCAAGACTGAAAACCTGTTCAGAAAGTGCAGATAAATCACCTAAGGAATAAAGCCAGGAGGAGGAGAAAGCCCCAGGGGCCTTTGGTGTGTGCACTCGTGATCCAGGTCTCCTTAAGTGTTCTCTTTGAAACCTTCATGTCAAAGTTTCTCCAGTCTCTTGACAAACAGCGTTTTTACTACATTCAGCTCAGCAGGGAAAGTGTGATAACTTAGAGGGATGAAATTCAAAAGCATTTCTGGTTCATTTGAAATAGCAGCAACCATGACTAGGTAATAGAAAACAAAGTTCTTTTCATTGCTGTGAATGCCAATGATGCCATCTCAGGCAGGAGTGATAATGTTTGATTTTTCTTCTACGTTTGTCAGGCAGGGAGTGAGTGCCTTGAGGGAGGGAATGAAACAACAGCTCCCAGCATTCAGACAGGTATGTATTTATTTGTATGCTGAACAACAAGGCTAAGGAGTTGTGGATGTAATGCAAGCGGGCCTTCAGCCCTACAGCACTCAAAGCCAAGAGCAACGTAATTCAATAATGTAAAGATTTGATCTGGTTTGTGTAAACTGTTATTTATATTTTCTCACTGAAGTGCAAGTGGGTGACCATTGCCCATCCCAAGAGTGGACAGCAGCCTGTCCAGTTCCATGGCTGCCCTGTGTCTGTCCTACCACCAGTGTATCACCTCAACGTGGTGAAGCATGGTATCATGTTATGGAGACACCTCTTTGCAAGCTGCACATGACAGCTGTTGTGAGCAAAAGATTTGTTATTATAGAATTTCCCCCTCATAATTTTTTTTGTATTATTGATGGCAGAGGTGAAGCAATTGAGGACTGCCCTGCACAAAGTATCTTCTCAACAGGGTAAGTTGCAAGGAAATTATTATTGGAAGACACTTGTATAAAACAAGGTAAACAAACCACTTCTTCATCTTCCTAGAGAGAATGACTTTCACTTATTACACCACTACAAAGCACTCTTGTTAAATTTAGCTACAGAGGAGATGATTTCTCTTCCTAGTCACACCAATGTCCTGGCCACTGAGCCAGGGGGTAGAAGTGGGTGAGGCAGCTTTTAGGAAACTACCCGTGTTTCCAAAGCCATGCTGGAATGAGCCTGGTTATTTGGTTCAATTCCCTTCTTCCTAAGTAAGTTTTCATTTTCATGCATTCCTGTGCAGCCATGTCTCAGCTGGATATTACAGTGCCAACATTTTGAAAGAAAAATTGCTTTTTGTTTCTCATAGTATTTCATGCATAAAGCATCCCTTACAATCCAAAAATGCAACTCAGGTCTCCTCTGCTTTTCCAGATCCGTGATCCTTATCGTCATGTCCAAGGGATCAGGAATTACAGTGTCACAGGGCAGGACTGAGAGAAGAAGGATGGCATTTCCGTCTACCTTCTGCATGCTGAGGAGGACTCATTTAATTTTAAAATTATTTGGAAAGAAACAATGTGTATCTGAAAATTTAGTGCAATGAAACTAAACTGAACAAATGAAAAAGTGCCAGGTTTTTCCTGCAGCTGGCTGTAGTGTGTGTTCACTTCTGCTTGTTTGTCACTCAGAATAATACAAAGAAAGGTTTATTATCTACTACAAAGAATGGTTTCTCATATCTGTTTAAATGGCTGTAAAAGAGCTTTTGGAGAAGCGTGAAGCTCTATTTATGTTATAGGCAGCATTGCAGTAGCAAAAGGCACATTTCTGCTCACTTCTTGTAGGGGATGAGGATTTTATTTTTTCCTTTTAAAACACATCTGTACTTCACATTGACAGAATTCACCAGACAATGCCATAACATAAATCCTGTGTTCATCTGTCCATAAAACAGCCCCCATGCCTGGGGACTGCTCCTCCTTGTCTTCTGGTGGGAGGGCTGCAGGCACCATCTCCTCCTCACAGGGAGCCTGGGCTGGTGCAGGACTGTGTGTACCTCACTCTGTGTGCCTCCCTCGTGAGGTACAGCCGCTGCCAGCTGCCCTTTGGTTAGCACAGGTATTTATAGCACATTTAACCGCACTCTGATTTATCACAGCCTTTTCTTACACTTCTGTGAGGATTATCCTCGCTGCTCCCAGGGGAGATTACCTGGAGCCCAGTAAAAGAAGTCCTCAGAATGAGCGTTCAATACGAGCTTACTAACAAACCATCCCACCCTGGGATCCTCTGCAACCTCCAATAGTGCTGCTGGTGCCATTTTCTGCTTTCTCCCACTTGGTTACACCACAGATGTGCTCAGATGCCCGTCTGCAGCTGTACGGCACAGGAGTGAGGAGGAGATGGAATATGCAAGTTATTTTGTAAACTGAGGATTAGAGAAGACCAGGAACAAACAAATGCTTGACAGAAAACCAACATGAACTGCAAGACAGACACACAGAACATCTCCCTTGAGGCATCCAAGCACGAAACGTTCACATCCCAAAAGGGTCCCCACAGTGACCCATAAATGGCAATTTTGGGAATGATGAATCAGAACTTCCATTTTCCCCGTGTTTCACTGGAAGCAGTTATAAATAATCTCCAGCATTACAAGTGCACCTCAGACACAAAGGAGGTGGAAAAGGGGCTAATTTTAACCCATTAAGAGTTTTCAGGCAGCCAGACTGAAGTCATGTGCCTTTGTGAGGGTGAAATAGAAGTAAGGCACCTAAGAGTACTTGAGAAAAATTAAAGGCTAGCACAAGCACATCACTAATTCAAAGAAATCCTGCAGCTGGGGTTTAGAAGAGCACTGGTACAAAGTAATAGCTTATAAATCCTTGATTCCCTGAAAAATACCAATGCCAGTCATCTCAAGCTTGTTACTTACTGCCTGCCTACACAGCTGCCTTTCAGTTTGGGCATTTGAAGAGAAACTTCTCTGGACAACAGACTGTGATTAAACTTTAAAATCCAATTCATGACACAATCTTCTATACTTTTTGAAGAGAAAAAATGGTATCCCACTTAAAGCTTAACAACACAGCAGATCCTATCTTGCCAGTTGGCACACGTGACAAACTTTTTTGGGAGAAAAATAAAAAGAAAGAACTTACGTAATTGGAAGGGGCTGGCAGGGTGGGGAGAGAAAAATTTTGCTGGTTGTGTTTAGGGTTTTATACAGAGGATTTTATAAAGGGAGAAAGATCCAAAATATATTTTGGGGAAAAACTTTGCAGAATCTGTTCAGAACCCAGGCTGTACCACTCCAACCCTGCTCACTTATTAAACAGAGGTAAAAGCAACCAGGCCAGAATGCTCCATCTTCTGATTAAAAAAAAGAAAAGAAGAGTGGAAGGAATTGTTATCACTGTATTTGCAGCACAGCAGGATGACTTTTTTCTTTTCTTTTTCTCCTAACTGACTTGTACAAGTGCTCCATTAATAATTCATGCTGCTTCTAAACGGCAGGGCAGCCGCTGCTGCTTTGTCACATCTCACAATGGCTGAGTGACAACGTGGCTCTGACTGCAGGCCGCTATCTTTGACTATCTGCCGGGAGAGACACATCACTGTCCTTCCTTTGTCATTCAATCCCTGACAGGGTTGTGACAAGTGCTGGCCTGGCCTGTCATTCCCTTCACCCTCCGATAACAGAATCTGCCACTTTTCAATGCAGGGTCTGCACTCCTGTGCCCCTGTGCCGGTTTGGACACAAATCCAGGAGGAAACAACCGGAGAGGGGCGTCTCTCTCTGTTCCTCTCTGTTCCGCTCTCTCTCTCTCTCGCTCTCTCTCTTTTCCTCTCTCTCTCTCTCTCTCTCTCTCTCTCTCTCTCTTCTCTCTCTCTCTCTCTCTCTCTCTCTCTCTTTCCTGTCTGCCAGGCAAGCAGGCCCCGGCAGCAGCACCTCCCCCACGGGTTCGGGAAAATAATTTCTCGAGTGAAAGTGAATCACCCCAAGACAGCCCCAAAGAAGGAGGTGTATGTTAATGCTGCTGCTGACGTGCTGCTCTGCTTCTGCTGATTCTTTTCCTCTGGATACAAATTTGGTTTGACCATGCTTCAAAAAGCACAGAGTTTAAATGCTGCTCTGGGACCAGCACCCAGCTGAAGCCCATAGGATAATGGTGTCCCCAGGGTGGTGAGAGGGGAAAACAAGGCTCTTTTTAAAGCAAAATTCTTAGGTGACAATGTCCGATTTTAGGGCAGACAATAAGAGAGCACAGATGGAAAGAATTATACATTTCCTGTCTGTGCCAAGGAGCTTTCGGGCCGGAGCTGGCAGGGCACAGCGTTACCCTTCCAGAGCCCTCCCAAAACGCGTGCAGGGTAGTGCGGGCAGGACACACCAGGTCCCTTCCCACCGTGCTGAAGCAACACAAGCTGCTTTGCAGAGGTTCCTAAAGAAAACAGCTCTGCTCTCTTTTCCGGATGCTTGGAAGTGGTGGGGTGTTTTTGACAGGCACCAGAAAACGTCTTGGGGCTCCCTCTGTCCCTGCCAGCAGCAGGGCAGCACACCCTCGATGTGTTCAGCCAAAATCGCTCTATTCACTTAATGTGCAATATTCCTCACAGAGCAGCCAAGCACCTGTGCGGGTGGCTGATTCCAGAAAAGTGCTGGGAGCCTTAAAGAGTTTCCTAATTTCCAGCGCTTTGATCTTCCCAGATGCAGGGAGGCAGGCAAGTGCAAAACAAGGACTAAGTCGTAGGCAGAGATGCCAATGCCAGTCTTTTGTCTCCACCTTTGTGCCCTCGGAGGAGGCTGCAGTTGGGCATTCCCAGCGTTCAGCCAACACCCTCGGCAAGGGCTCACTACGCGCTGCTGCTATAAACACAGGGGAGAAAATGTTACCCGAGCATCCTTTTCCCCACAAAGACACTGAACGCTGCTTCCTTTATCCTTCCCTGCTGCAGCGCTGTTACCAATCACACTCATTAAAGAACAGCTGGCACTTGTTCGAGCAGAGCTCTCTTCAAAGCCCACAGAAGCCGATGAAAAAAAGTTCTCCTTTCTTTAACTGGATTTTGGATCAGATTCAGAGAGACTTGATCGTTTAGAAAGCAGGGGGTTATTTTTTTCCCGCATTCTTTTGTTTCTTCTCCATCTCATGTTTGTGACTATGGACCATTTCTTTTTCCAATCTATACACCAGTGACAGGAGGCTGGGGCTGCTTGACCCCTTCCCCTCCATTTTTAGAGGACATGTTAATTAAAAAACTCCACAGCAGGGCTGAAACTACTAGAAACTAGAAAGGGAGAAAGAATGAGGCAGAACAGCAAACAGCAGCAGACTTTCAATGTCCTTTGCTCATGATGCTTTTTCCCATTGAAGTACTTTCATGGCTGTTCCATGCACTGCTCAAAGCTCAATTTGTCTTGCACACAGATCTTACTGAAAGGTAATAAGCAAGTCCTAGCTAGAGTCAATTAACATGCAATCTTTGATATTTTGATCAGCAGCAGCTGCCAAATGAATTTTTTTCTTTCTATAGAAAGAAATCTATTGCTTGAGTGCTTGAAAATTTGATTTTATGTTACATTTTATCCATATTCATCTAGGATGCTCTCTTCCAGTCCCATGGTGGGGAAGTGCACTGAGTTTTGCCTCCAAAATTATCAACAAAACTCTTCTTGAACTCAGGGAGTAACAAACTAATCCAACAATTACTGTGTTGGGAGATTGAAATTTGCTTTCCTTTCACCTTGTCCTTTTGGGGACAAATTTTCATTTTCACACCTGTAAGGCTCTGACCAGTGAAGTGGTGGCGTGTTTGGACGGCCACAGCAGCTGCTGAGGCTGCCTTCCATTAAAGCGTTCCCTCTCCTACTGTACAAACAGCTCAGCTGCTCCTGAAACAAGCCCTGAACTCAACCCACAACAGCAACTTGATCTGAGATTACCTGGTGTTAGAATGCAAATCAGGAGAAGTTCAGCTGCTATTGCTTCACAAGGCAAAAAACCACCAAGGGACTATGACAGGCTGGGCAGCTGAGGCCTGTCCTCACTATCCTTTCCAAGTTGCCAAGACACCAGGGCCTTTATTTGCAGTGCATTAACATCTTAAGCAGCTCTGGCAGAAAACATGACAGGTGAGGCACTTTATTGGACAATGCAGGTACGTCAGAATTCAACTTGGAGACTGGTTGGACAGGGACTGTAATTTCTCAGATAACTGTGAAAGATTCCAGCTGAGGTTTCAATTGGTACAGCTACAGAAATATTTAATAATTGTAATTAAATTATTATCACTGCTCTGTAATTTCATAATGTGTAATAAAATGGTGCCTGTTAGTTTAAAATATGCACATAACTAAATATAGCAGTTGCAATAAGCTCCATCTTGCTCACCTGTCTGTATCAGTGTTGAATCCCCACCAGTCACAACATGTCTGAGATTCCACATCAGTTCAAAAAGCTATAATTATCTGTCTTCGAAAGACTAACAAGTAAGGAGGATTATATAAAAGGATTAAGCACATACATAAAAATAACATACTAAAAACTGTAGGTGGACTAATCTCTGAATCACCCGAGAAGGCTGAAATTTCCCTCTTTTATAGAGCTGCATATTTTCTACATCTTGTTTAGCTCTGCAGAATGATTGAAATAAACTGCCACCTGTGCCAAGCAGAAGGGTTACAAGAATGTTGTCATAAGAGCTCCAGTTCTGGGCCACTTGCCTCAAACAGTCACAGCTCTGCAAGTGGCCCCATCCATCTGAAGGTCATGCAAACATGGGTAAGTTTCACATCAAGTGATACCTTTGCTGTTTTCTCTTAATACTAGGGAAAACAGCCAACATAATAGCAATGCTCAGAAAGAGTGATTGCCATCATTGTGTTAATGATGGTCACGGAAGAAAGGCTCCAGCTCAATGAGCTCTGATGTGGAAACATATTTTGAAAAAAAACCTCAAGGAATAAATGGGAGAATCTGAAACCCAAATCCACAAGGAAGTGATTTACTGCAGTGCTGTGTGGACTGTGTAATCCTAAAGCAGAGTGGAATTCAAGCCTGTAAAGAGAGATCTCTGCCACATGCATGTGTTCGGTGCACCACCAGCACAAGGGGGCTGTGCCCACCGTACCCGCGGCCCTCCCGTCAGCGGAATGGCTCCACCTCAGGCTCACTCCACAAGATGGTCAATTAAATCAAGCTGATGAAGCAGGCAAATCCAGCCAAAGGACAAATTAAGCTGCACAGAATGTCTCGTTGCCAAGGCAGAAATGTAACACAGGGAACAGATGCAGAGGAGCTGCTGGACTCCCAGAGTGCGGCGCCGGCCAGCGCCAGGAAACACCACCAGGAATTAATGGCAATATGGTCTCCATGCTGAACAGGAAAGCCATGCCGTGAGATGCGTGATCCCAACACTGCGGCTAATAAAAGCAAAGATTAGAGAGAGAGAGCCACTACTCCTAAAAAGGTCCAGCAGGTAACAGTTTACCATCTTTTATGAAGAGTGGATCAATATAAGACTGTTCCCAATGAGAGAAGAAATTAGTTGCAGTCAGTGTTACTGGTGTAGGAGCAGAAAGGTCACCAAGGGTCTGGAGCAGGAGCTGAACAGATTGAAGTTTGTATTACACAGTGTTAGATAGAAATGCAGAATAATTGCTTTTGCAAGCCTGCAAAGGATTAAGCTGATTTAAATGGGAGGAATCTAGCTGCAGCCCACTCCATCAGCTGTGTGACAGTAATTAATATGCAGATTAGAAAAAGCCCAAAACCCAGACATTTACTCTGCACTAAGGCAACATCCTTCTTTCAAAACTTCAGTGACATCTCAGGCATTACCACAATAGAGGGCAAATATCTTCCAATGCATAAAGATTTAATGTACAGATTAATTAATTTTCCAGGCTTTTTTTTTAATGCCAAACAACTTAATTTGGGACTATAAACTGAAGTTCTAGTTTCAGACTACAAATTTAAAAAGTATTTAGGAAAACAATATTCCATTTACTTACAAACATATATAATGAGCTTCATGAAATCACAGATTGGTTTGGGTTTGGAAGTGACCTTAAAGATCATTCAGTTCCAACGCCCCTGCCATGGACAGAGACACCTTCCAGTAGACCAGGTTGCTCAGACCCCATCTAGCCTGGCCCTGAACACATCCAGGGATGGGACAGCCCCAGCTTCTCTGGGAAGCCTGTGCCAGGGCCTCACCACCCTCACAGGGAAGAATTTTTTCCTAACATCCAATACAAACCCCTCACTTTTCAGCTCAAGGTTATTCTCCCTTGTCCTATCAGCCACCCATGTGTCAGCAGTGCTCCTCACCCAGCTCCCACCTCCACCAACATGCAGCTGGATGCTCATTTAGTGGCAATGAACTCCCAGCCATTGGCAGAGGAGAATTAGTTCTGTTTTTTGTCAGCTGATGCTTTATAATCTCTACATATGCACAGCTAATTTTGTTTTTAACTGTACTTGCCGTTCCTCTCAATCTCTAAAACCTCCTGAGAAGTGGTATAATCCCATTGGTTCCCATTTTCATGACACATGCTCCTAAGCACATTCAATTACTGCATGCATAATTGCCAGCTCACATAGCCTCAATTATTAGTTTCTAAATCAGGTATTTAGCTAACCCTTCTAAATCACTGGGAGAGTGATTTAAACACAAATTCATATACTCTTGTGGTGTCAGGCTCAGCAAAATGGTTTGGGTTTGCTGTAAATCATACAGTATCCAAGTCTTAGTGCCTTCTGTTTTATAGGCAGGATCTAGAACAAGCAAAATCCTCTAATGCACAGAATCCTGTTACATTTCTGAGTATGGGGATAAGGCAAACTTCCTTGAACAGCAGTAGAAGAAGAGACCAACCAAAGCATTCAGCATAACAAAGGAGCACCAAGGGATCTGAAAGCAGAGGAGAGAGGCAAGGCACTCTTCTGAATATAGAGCACAGGGGAATAAGCATGAATGTCCAATTCAGATGGATCTGGGCTCTACTGGGAAATATGCAATTAAACGACAATCTGGCTTCATGCTGAGCTGTGATGTGGGACATCCTGACATCCAGCCTAGAAACTTTATTGATGCTTCACAGCACTCCGTGCCCTCAAGTCTTTGTGAACCAACTTAAGCATAAAGTACAGGCTCTAACAGCTGGTGAACAAGGGTGTGGAAAGAGAGAAGAAAGTCAAAACCACAGTTTGTGGCCTAAAACAAAACACTTTCTCTGCTTTTAGGTATGACCAGGAAGAAAGAAGTCCCAGTGGCTTCCCTACAGAAAATTATAAATACAGAATTTTGCTGATAAACACATTAATATTGTTAATTCAAGACAGACAGACTTCTTGTTTGCAATACTACCTAATCAGATTTTTCAAGAATATCCCTCGTGTGTGGTTTTGCAATCTGTGTTTATGTTGCCCTGGTGTCACACTGGTCCCTGCTAAAGCATCTACAAAGTCTCCCATTTGGGGCTGGACAGTAGTTATATGCCAAGGTACCTAAAATCAGTGTATCTACAGTTCAAAGCTAGTCCCATGCAGATTCCCAGGCCGAAAATACCAACCAAAACCATAGCTGCTTGAAAAGCAGCATAACTGAAATCATGCTGCCATCACTCAGCATGATGTGTCTGTCCTTTTGTGCTTCCACTCACCTGCCAAGGAAATACCAGTTTCTAGAACTTCTGAAACTTTTTTTTTTTTTTGGCTTTTTTTTTTTTTTAAGAGGAAAAATAACACAAAGCCACCTGGCTTCTCTTGGCTGTGTCACAGATTTACAGCTACCCCCTACTCTAATTTTCCATTTACACACATGAAGAACCCTGTATTTTAAGAACTTGTATCAATCCTGCCTACTTGGAGGTGAGAGAGATTAAGACCTTTGGGGCAAGGATTTTTGTTAAGATTTTACAGCACCTACTACAACCACTGACTAAATTCTGAATTCTGTTACAAACAAATAGTAAAATAAAAAGGCCAGAAGGTGACATCGTAAAATATTTATTTTTTTGTAAATGATTGTCAGAACTTCTGTTACACTTGGCTTTCTTCTGTAACAGTTTTTAAGGTGATGGTTTAAAAAAACATACCAAACCAACCAACCAACAAACCAAAACAACAAAAACCAAACCAAACCAAACCAAACCAATGAAAAACTCCACAAAACCTCAAACCCCTAATCAACTGTACTCATAGTGCATCCTTCATCCTCTTTAGTACAAAATACCACAGAATGGATTCCATGCTGAGTCCCTGTTTTAAGTAAGACTAAATAAATATTAGGTTCACTCAAGAGTAACAGCAACTTTACATGAAAGTCTAAGGTTTAGTTGCTTCTCTTGTTTTCCTCACTTGAGACGAGGCTGTGGAGAGGCTCTGTA
Source organism: Callaeas wilsoni (assembly GCA_013398955.1). Lineage (NCBI taxonomy): Eukaryota > Metazoa > Chordata > Aves > Passeriformes > Callaeidae > Callaeas > Callaeas wilsoni. The sequence continues at coordinate 26,310 of VWPU01013292.1, read as the reverse complement.
GTTAAGAACATCACATGGAAACCTGGAAGTTGTGGTGCAGCTTCATGTAAAGTAAAACAAAAATAACATTAGACTAATCCCCAAAAAGCGCAACACAATCGTTGTGCCAGTCCTTTTGTTTTCTGCTAAATTACATAGAAATTTAAATTTTCTGTCAGCTTGTTGGTTTGGTTATTTTTTTTTCATTCTGACTCAGGAAAATTAAAGCATGAGAGTGGCTAAAGTACACCATCTACAGCTTTGTCCATGTTTTCAGCCTAAACACATTTTAAGAAGCAGAGAATACCAGCACGCCACATTTTTAATGAAGATGCCATTATGTTAGCAAAGACCTTTTGCCAGAAAAAAAAAAATCTATTCAAGCAAGTGGGAAAATAATTTATTCTAAATAAATATATTCAAGTAATACAAAAATTAAAACATAGAATCAGGATAGTCCCAGCATTAGCCATACTGGTGTAAGGAGTTTTATCCTGCCACCATTGTGCTCTTTTCCAAAGCCGTAAATCCCATATTGGCTGACATCAGTGAAATCCCCAAAATGCTCATGACCAGCTGTCTCCTTGAGCTTGCCCAAGAGCTCTGTGAGCAGAGGGCTCAGGTGAAACTCCCCAACATGCTTCAAAGGAAGTGTAAGGGATCAAGTTAATGTCCCATTGGGGAATATTAGGAAGCTCCTACATGACCTCTTGTTCTGGTTTGACCCTGGCTGGACACCAGGTGCCCTCCAAAGCTGTTCTGTCACTTCCCTTCCTAGCTGGACAGGAGAGAGAAAATATAACAAAAGGGTCACTGAGTTGAAATAAAGGCAGGGAGAGATCACTCACCACTTACTGTCACAGGTAGAACAGACCCAACTTGGGAAAATTAATTGAATTTATTACCAAGGGTAACGAGAAGTAAAACAAAACGCCTTTGCCTTCACCTCTTCCTCCTGGCTGGGCTCTACCTCCTCCCCCTCAGGGTGCAGGGGAACAGGGAATGGCAGCTGAGGTCAGTTCATCACATGTTTCTGCTGCTGCTTCCTTCCCCAGCCCAGCTACAGCTCAGGTTCCCTCCCATGGGAAAGTCCTCCATGAACTTCTACATCCTGAGTTCCACCCATGGGCTGCAGGTCTGCACAAACTGCTGCAGGTCTGCACAAACTGCTCCAGCCTGGGCTCCTCTCTCCACAGAGACATGGGTCCTGCCAGGACCCTGCTAAGCATGGGCTTCCTATGAGGTCCCAGCCTCCTTTGGGCATCTCCCTGCTCTGGTGTGGTTCTCCTCCACGGGCTGCAGAGGGATCTCTGCTCCCCCATGGACCTCCCTGGGCGGCAGGGGCACAGCTGCCTCACCGTGGGCTGCACCAGGGGAATCTCCGCTCTGGCACCTGCAGCACCTCCTCCCCCTCCTTCTTCACTGACCTTGGTGCCTGCAGAGAGGTTGCTCTCACATATTCTCACTCCTTCTGCCTGCAATTATTTCTGCACAATAACTTTTCTTTCCCCTTATTAAATATATTATCCCACAGGAGTTACAACCATCACTGCTGGGCTCAGCCTTGGCCACTGGTGGTGGGTCCGTCTTGGAGCTGGCTGGCACTGGCTCTGTCAGATATGGGGAGAAGTTTCTGGCAGCCTCTCACAGAAGCCAAATTGTAGCCCCCCTGCTACCAAAACCTGGCGATGCAAACCCAACACACCCGTTCTGCTGGCAAAGCTATAGAGTCAATGCTGGCAAATGGAGAGAGCAGCTCCTGAGGACCACACAGTCCTGGTGAACACTTCTAGGTTCAAAACTAGACATTTCTCTAGCACTTCAGTAAATAATTTTTGTAGCTTCATGTGTTCTGATCTCATGAAACAGCAGACTTACGCCATGAGAACTTGTAAGTTCTACAACTGGTAGTAAAAAGCTCTTGTGCTGTGGCACCACCCAGGAGTTCAAGTCAACACCCAATGCATGGGAATCACCTGAACAGAAATGGAAAACATCTCTGCGTGAGTGGGACTGCACTCCAAAAAGAGAAGGCTTCAAATGCAATTCATTTAAGGTTTGAAAATGCAACCTGAATAGCTAAACTCAAACTCAAAATAGAATGTCAGTGTCTAGGCAAACTCTGTGGCAAGTGAAGGGTGGTTGTTTCTGCTGGAGAAACTGATTGGCCTTTGACCAAGAGGTAAGAGGTATGCACAAAGCATAGAGATTTTCTGATTTGGACCTTTTTTATCATAACTTGGATTTGAACTGTCTCACGCATTCAGTTACAATTAGATGAAAGGAATATTTGACTAATACTATCTGAACATGTATTTGAACAAGCTATCCATTCCTAAAAGATTCTGTACTCTACTTTTAATACCCGAGGCCCATTCAGCTCTCAGCTCCCAGAAAGTATTTTCACTCCTAACAGCAGTAGCAAAATAAATGCTATAAAGGCTAATCAAAAAGGAGAACCATTTCCAGAACAAAGTGTAAAAACATTGACTAGCTCTGTAATCCACTGTGATATTTTGTCCCTTATTTCACTGCTAGCCCATAAAGAATATTACCAATGTGGAGCTCCTGTGGTCTCATTCTCGTATATCTTTATGTGTTCTTGTAAAACACACTTGCAGTGTGTTTCATTTGGGTGCGCAACACAAAATGATCCCTTATTTTCCAGAAGATAATATTCCTTGAACTGAAGAAAAACCCATAGCAAGGCTTGCTCTATAAATTCCCATTGTTTGTCTTCATTCCAAGACAGTGAAGACTTTCGATCCCTTTTAATTTACCTAGGCTGATAGTTATTTCCACTTTTCAGGAAAATTTGCAACATTTCAAAACCCAAGAAGAGCTCTGTGCAACATATTGACTGTGATTTCTCTCTTTATCCTCCTTTAGCAAACAAGCCTGTAAAAAATACTTTTATAGGGAATAAAAAAGGTCATTTATAGTGTTGTCAGAGACATTTTGTTTTTCTGCTTTACTGGCAGCCACTATTCACTTTGAGCCTTCCACTGAACTTTTTATGAAGAATATGTGACATAAGAATAAGAAAATGTAAGTGATGATTTTGCTCTTATTTAACCTCCCATCAATGCCCATCCCATCCATTTCTTCAGAGTGAGCTCTGACAAGCATTCTTGTTAGGTGTGGTTCTGAATATAAAAAAGGTCTTTTCTCACTTTTTTCTCTTTTGCTGTCATTAAATGCCCAGAAATCTGAGGTGTCAGAGAAACCTTTGAGGTCAGCGGCCGTGTTCTTCCTACCGGGCTCATTCCTAACATCTGGCTGTATTTTACTCAGTGCAAAAACAGAGCAACTCAAGATGAGCTTTAGGTACGACCTTCTAAGCTAACAGATCTCCCCAACAGGATGTTAATTCTGTTATTTGACCTAATATTTCTTTTCCTTGACAATTGTATCATTCCATGGTTTTGTTTCAGACTGAGGTCTGCTCCTTCCTCTCTACATAAATCCTTAAACATTACTGATCAGGGTACACAGGAGCCCTTCACAGAATCCCAGAATGGGTCAGGTTGGAAAGGACCACATTGTGTCGCCCTTTCCAACCTCCCTGCTCCAGCAGAGTCACCCCAGACCACATGGCACAGGATTGTGACCAGTGTCCAGACTTGGTATCAATCACAAACACAGCATTTCTGTCCATTAGTATTTATCAAGAGAGAAACATGCTGGTTTCCTTTCTCTGCTTCAACCACCTTGAAAGTTGATGGGGTGGGGAACACAATGGACTTGAACAGAATATTATATTAGGCAGATATGAGAGATCTGTAATTTGTAGTGTCCTTTGAAATGTGTGGCACTGTTTTTAATCACTTAAAGGACAATACAGGCAAGTTGAGAACAGGAACACATGAAAGATCACCTTAATAAATTACCTGGTGGCACTACAGCAGAGATGGATATGATACTGCATATTTATGTCCTAATAGCAAGTCTGATACTCTCAGGATGAGCCAAAATACATCTCTGTGACTGAGTGAACATGAAAGTCTTCCCAGATTAAAGGTTGCCCTCATTTCAAGGAAGAAAAAGAGACAAATGGAGTAGTGCTGCTATCGATGGAAATGATGTCTGCTGTGATGGGAAAGCTGGAAATGCAAATTGCGAAGCTGTCAAGCCACGTGCAGCACCACTCAGAAACCTCAGTCATTGTATCACAAAAGAGAACGGAACATCTGCAGTTCAGCATGTTATGAGCAAAGACTGCAGGAGTAGCATTATCTAAACAAGCCACACTTTTGTTAATGATGCCATCTGCAAATGAGCTCATGTCGCTCCCTGTTCAAACTTTCAGATACAGCTCAAACATACCTATAAATAGCAAAAATGGTAATCTGGTGTAAAGAAATCCAACCATAAACCACAAACCCAAATAGAACAATCCATAAACTATGACTTTGCGCACACCATCTGTTTCACTCAGCTCTGCTCTGTGAGCCCTGAGAGCAGTCATCCTTATTAATAGATCAAAAGAATTACAAAATAAAAATTAATCATATTTCTATTCAATACAAGTAGCAGAGTCCTCAATTGAATCTCACAGCTGTTACATAAATACAACTCTATATGGAGCAAGACCAGACAGGCTTGCAGTCTTTTAGGGCATAAGATGGGTTGGTAATTCCACTTCCATAAAAGATTAGGTGGGACTTAGGAAAGAAGTTCTCCCTGAGTGGTCAATCTCAAACATTCAGTATGCTTTTATTCCAAGAGTTAGATTTTCACAAGGGCCAGAAAGGTAAGATTTCTCACTGGGTCAATTTTCACATTCCCATTGACATTTCACTGAGCCTTCTGTGATCAGACTCCTCCACAGGCAGGAGTGAAGAGTTCAAGCCAAAAATCAAGTCCTGATCATGCAAGTTGAATGCAGCTCCAAAAGATTCCCCCACATGCCAGATTTTCTGCCCACTTGGATCTTAATTGTTCAAATGATTTGAATATCTTGCTATATGATTTTTGCTACTTTCTTCCTTTCTCTACTAACAGTTCTAACAGTACTGCTCATTCTTGAGACGCAGGGGGCTTTCTTATGTGTTTTGGGCTTGGCTCAGTTGTTTCGAAGTTTTTAAAGCACATGTCCATGTTGTGAGCAAATTTACTGGAATGTGAAACCATTTTCCTTTATTAACATTGAATGGATGTAGTTCATATTCTATACAGCAGTGCTAAGATGCTGGACTAAGATGTGTGGACTAAGAAATTTATAACTTTAGAAGAATTACAAATATTAAAATGTTTTGAAAATCCGAATTGCATCTGTGTCACTTCTGTAATCTTGTTGGAAAACATGCCATTAAAAGCAACAACAATTTTTGCTGTTTAGGTCATGGCAGAGCTGGGAAAAAAAAAAAAAGACCTGAATTGAAAAATATTTTTAAAATAACAATAAAAAAAAGGAAGCAGAAAATTCACGTAAGTGTTTATGCTTTAGTATAGGAAAATGTGATATAACTCATCAATTATAAATCAAGCCTTAAATTACATAGGTATGTATGGCTGTGATATACTGGAATTAAACAAAAACAGCCACACCTCTTCCAGACTGAAGTACTCAGTCTATCTGAAACAATGTACTTAAAAATTCTTGAGTGACACATAGAAAAATACTTTTCTGTCCCCTTTTCAGGGAAGTTTTACACTAAGTCCACCACTGTTACCACATGTGATCATGAGGCTCTTCCAAATGGTTTTAACAGCAAATGGGTGGTTTCAACAAATTGTAAGTTTTTGAGACTGCTTTCTTCTCTTCTAGGTAACAGAAAGCATTGTTTTTTTAATTCAGCACTGAATTTCAACCAGTAATTACAAAATCACAGTTTCTTATGTAGATTAATCAAGCTGATACTTTTGACACACCAGTTTCTATCCCATTACAAATGTTACTAAACATTTCATGGCCCATTCTAGTCAAGTTTACTGAACATACACAGACTCAATGATGACACTTGTGACCAGCTCCAGTCAGTCACACAAAATGGCAACAAGGTCTCCATCCTACAAACTTAACATCCCTTCAGCTTCTGGTGCACTGTCAACATGAAACCAGAGGAAACAAAGCTGCTACCGAAGTCAAATAATTTTCAGTTCTTTTCCATTAACAAATTTAAATTCCCCATTGCCACAGCTAAGGGAGAAAATGCCACTCCAGGTTTGCACTCTGATTTTGCCCAGCATCAAGAGAACCCAGCAGACTCAGATGATGCAGACAACCAACTCTCTACATTACATCCACTTAGTCAAAAGCTTTTTTCCACTTTTTAAACCAGAACACCCATAAATAAGTTCAATCACACAGAAAGGTCTGCCTGGAATTCATGGTGGTACTTTCTTGATTAGAGACTGCTAACTGGAAGAATAATTCGTCAGAGTCAATGCACACCAGCATTTTTTAATTAGCTACAGAAGGGAAACCAACACTTAAGAAATTAAAGTATTAGAAGAAAACATGACAATTTTGTTATTTATTAATAATTTTTATAGCTCAAATTTAAAAATATTAAAGCAGAAACAATTCAAGATCCATGAAGAAAAATCTGGAACTATATACATGCATAATTAAGAATATCTTGATTCTCGTCAATATTTACTTAAGCTTTTTGTACAAATTTTTTCACACAGTCATATTTACAAGCATGTCTCTTTAAAACATATGAACATACACCTCTTACAGCATTTATAAATCTTTTGAATATTTTTTTTTCTTAAAAACAAAAGAATATTTCCTTGATTTGACAGTTTTGGTTTCACCTTATGATACTGGACAGGTATTTATTCAGAGGGATAGAAACAAGTATCTTTATTCAAATAGCTAAATAACAGTCATCCTACTGATACCCAGAATTATCACATATGGCTTTAAATACCTCCCAGACTCAAAGGATCATCTCACAGGTATAAACTACAGTCCATCTGTGGTGCGTTTCTGATTAAATCTCGAGCCTTTGTTTGGGTTACATCCACAACTCTGCAGACACTTTCTAAGCATGTACTCAGAGCTAAGAGTCCCTTTTAATTATAGAAAAAACAACTTTGCTTCCAGGCAAGTCAAGAATATATGGAGTATGTATAAAATGGCACGTATGGGCTTTTCCAGACGCTCTAGCTATCTATATAGATGTTTTTTCTCATGGGATACCACAGTTTTAAACAGACAATATTTGTGCTGATTTACAAGAATCAAGTGAGAGATCATCTAAGAAGGGGAAGAATATTTTTTCCTCAAAAGCATTTTTTAGAAAAAAAAGTCTGAGAAGGTTTTGCACATAATATGTCTAAGTTACTGATACAATCCAACCAGTTAGATCACTTCACAAATTAACTGAAAATCCATCAGCTTGCTTACTTTTGGTTGGGACAAAAAACCCCCAAACCTCTGGCTTTGGCAAATCAAGAAATCATCTCCTTTGAACATTGCTCTCTAGAGCTCCTGCACTGATTCTTCCACAGTTTGCTCCTCCACAGGCTGCACAGCTTCCTGAACATAAACGATGAACTCCGAGGCCTCTCCGCCCTGGGTGTAGACAGTCACCGTCTCGATGCCCTCCACCTCATCGGAGGACACCACCAGGTGATGCTGCTCCGACAGCTCCACCGACGCCTGCTGCAGCGTCTCCTGGATCATCAGCGTGTGATTGCCTGACTGCTCCTCTTCCTTCACCTGAGGGGACATTGAAGAGCTTACAAGAATTTCACCTTCCCAGTAAGTACCTGCTATAGTGATGATTAATGGAAATACAGCACACAAATTAGCAATCACACAGCTTTGAAAGAAAATGTCAGTTTTACAGAAAATGTGAGCACTTTCGATTAATGAGTGTGTAGCTCGGCAGAATACTGAAAGCACCAACACAGCATCTCAGTTCTGTGCACAGAGAGCTGCAAAGTTTCACAAACACTGGTCTTTAGAGACAGCTTTATTCTCTCAGCAGTCACTCATTCACAACTACTCTTATTTAAATAAATCTGAACTCAAGCATTTCCTCTAGTAGCACTGAGATGAGAACTCATCCAAAACCATGTGAGAAAACATCAACTGTACCCATATCTTTCTTTTTCTCCCTAGTCAATGGCTGCTCATAGAAGTGCAAATTTCATTGTAAACCTTAAGGGATTTTATTAGAAAAATGTGAAATATAAATATTACTGAAATAAGTTCCTATAAAGCCTACTGTTTGTGAGGCAGCAATATTTACATTATTGAAAGGAGAGTGACAGAAACAAGTGAAAATAAAAGATTTTTTTCTGAACATTTTGCTTCTTGTCAAAATTTTAAAAAGCAACACAATCTGGTGTTGAATTCCAAATTCATACAGGTGCCTGTCAATTATTGAAATACAGTATGTACTAGAATTCAAAACCAAATCTTAATCGTCTACCAGACCCATATAAAATTCCTACGCAAAGTACTCCAGACAAGTATAAATAAATCAGAAAACTGTAAGTTGTGTGGAAGAAATGCATTCTCTCAAGTGTTAGTGATAAAATAATCTACTTCTAAGGAGAGAATGGAACAGCAATTTTTCAGTATGCAAGACATATGCAAAAGCATTTGTTAGTGGAAGGTGTCCCTGCCCACGGCAGGAAGATTGGAATGAGATGATCTTTAAGGTCCTTTCCAATCCAAACCATTCTAGGAATCTATGATTCCGTTTGCTGGAGCACAGTGTGCTCTTGCAGCACTGAACTCTTAAGTGATCTTAAAAAGAAGAGGTCGGACATGGTAGATTCTACAAAGTGTGGAATCTACATTACAGAAGTTAGAAAGGGCTAATTTTATTTTAGTTAGAAGTAAACAGAAGTAGCACAATCAAATTCAAGTAAATATAATTGAGATAATTAATGTTGTTTAAGAGGAGAGTGGGAACAGAAGGGAAGAACTACAGTGAAGATTCCAAGGATCTGTTTGGTCCCTTAGAGACCAGCAAGGAGAGCAAGAAGCCCTACATGTTTGTTTTCCTGATGCTCTTTTCTCATTTAATTTTTTTTCCCTAAGCAACCATTCTCTTTGTTATACAGTGACTTTGCTTCTGACTTTTCTATTTTGTGTTTAAAATATCTGTCAGAAGAAGATTGCAGAGATTTACAAGCCCCTTAGGACTTCACGGCACTTTGAACTTTCACTCAATTAATAAGGCTATAGAAAGCTTTTTCTTGAACAATAACAAGTATGTCCAGGTGTTAAATTATTCAGAGGGCCCCAAGTCAGTATGGCTGTAATATACTGATGAAATATATGTGGATTTTATCTGGTGAAAGATTTAACATCTAAAGGGAATCTGGCCATTGTCACTGACATTAATGCAACAGCACAGTCGTACCCAGTGATGCTCACTCTGGCTTCATTGCACAGGATTCAGTTTAGAGGGATAAAAATACAAGAATGGAATGAAGTCCTTTTCACATTCTGTTTCTTTCACCAAACATATCTGAGTGTTTTACTCGAAATATAGTTTAAACAGCTCCTGCTGAAGTCCAAGGTTAACACCCTACAAAAGTAGGGGATGCTGGATGTTTTTCTTGACACAGTAAAATTTGCAACCACCCTCAGACAAAACAATTCATGTTGTCTCAAAATACAGGTATCATAGAATCAAAGACTCATAGACTCATAGAACGGTTTGGATTGACAGGGAACTCGGAGATGTTCTAGTTCCAACCCCTCTGCCACGGGCAGGGACACCTCCCACTAGACCTATCCAGCATGGCCTTGAACACTCCCAGGGACAGGGCATCCACAACTTCTCTGGGAAACCTGTTCACATGCCTCACTGCCCTCTGGGTAAAGAATTTCTTCCTAACATCTAATCTATGTCTCTCCTCTACAAGTTTATAAACAATCCCCCTTGTCCTTTCCCTATTTGTCAAAAATCACTCTCTCTCTTTTTATAAGCCCCCTTCACCAACATACCCCTCACTAATGGAAGCTTGAGCCTCTATATGAAAAGCAAAGAACTAAATAATGAAAAAAAACATAGCACTGTAAACTTGTGTCTCTTGCTGCTGCTAATGCATCCTTTTTTTATTTTTTAATTATTAAAGAAACCCTGAATCCTACTGAGAGCAACAGAGCTTTAGTGAATTCATACACCAAACTCCCTTTTCATAACTGTCCTCTCCTCTTTCCTGAGGGCACCTGCTCCTCTGTCGAGGTTAAGGACATACACAAGATCTACTAATGAATATTGCAACAGGCCATGAAAAGTCTAATCACCACTGAATTCAGATAGGAAGCTGCAGTTAAAAATGTTAGATAGTTAGAATCTCACAGCTTGTTATGAATCAGCTCACAATTACAGCCCTTGATGCTAGAGATGCTCAAACAAATACAGAAACAGGAGTGTCCAAAATGTGGCCCTGTAATTATGCAATATACACTAATCCCTCTTGTTTTAGTGTGCTACACATAACCCTCTGACAACACGCCTCAGGCCAGAAAAATTACACTACATTTGCTAAGAGCTGCAAGAATGCACAATGCAGTATGAGATGGATCTCACTGTTGTCACTCTAAATCAAAACTCATAAACAATTTCAAATATAATTTTGTGAACTTACATAAATAATGAAGAGAGGAAAATAAATAAAGCACAGTTGACACAAAAATGAAATGAAAGCAGAATCTCATTCAATTCAATAGCAGCAATCTAATACTTATTCAGTTTTATACGCTTTTGAAATGAAAATGGCCAATAAAAAAAGTTAATTTAACCTCCCTACCTGATTTTATCGATGTGGGTTTATTACCTTTGTCATGCAGGGTAAAGAAAACTAATGCCTTTATTTCTGATGTTTCTAGCTTCCAGTATCTTTTTTGGACAGCTATCTGTAATCCTTTTAGTTTGACAAATCACCACATTATTTGGGATATTTACATTTCAAATCAGTTCAATGTTTACATGCTTCTGCTTGGTTCCTATTAGATTGTTCCACAGGGAATAATCTCAAAATGTTAATTTACATCCCTCAAATTGATGAAACAGTGGGACAGCTGCCATCTGAATGAACGAAGTCACTACACTCAATTCTCTTTATTGGCTTCTGAAATCTTTTGAAGAGTAGCATCCAAGACCTCTTTTCTATTTGAGAGTCAGCTGAAAAGCATCTGCCTGCTTATCCTTCGTTAAAGGATGACAGCAAGGAGCTGAAGCCACACACAGCTGGCACACTAAATCAAGTCAGTACCTGCATAAATATTCTTTATTAACTAAATCTGTCTCTAGCAAAAGCCAATGGGACTTTCACCATTATGTTTTCATAAGAAACTCAACATCTCTAAATTCCAAATGTTCTTAATTTACATATCCAAGGACCACCCAAATACATGGAAGTATTCACTAAAACTGAGTCTCTCTTAGAGAAATCTCTTTCTCTCAAAACAAGAAAGTCTTTTTAAATTTGAAATAAATGAATCCAAGCCATTAAGGAAAATATACATTTTCCCTTTCCTGAAAAGGAGCAAAAATTTAAAATATTTGCAGTAAGATGCTAAAGCCCTTTTCCTTACTCTAAAGCTCATACTGTGAAATACTGTAATACTTTCAATTTTCTTTGAAGTCAGCAGGAGTTGGAGGTCCATTGTGCTTAAAACAGTTTTACTGGGCCTGTCTCCAAATCCTCAGTGGAATCTCTCCCTTGATTTCAGATTGAATGCTGCTTTTCAGTTTACCATGAAGCAGAAAAGTTAATCACAGAGATCTTTCAGATTTTCAAAACCTTATACTAGGCTACAGATGCTCCTATTTATATCATAAAACATCAGTATGAAAATATACAAAATATCTGCAGAAAGGATTAAAATGAAAGCATTTTAGATCACAGAGAGCACCTGGATATGTGATGTGTCAGCTTACATTGGTGCCTACAAATTTTGTTCAGTATTATTTGTTCAGTATTAATTTCAACTCTTTCTCAGTTCTGGTTTACATACAGTTATATTGTGTGAAAAAGACACACAGAAAACACTGTAATTTGATCATTTGAATCTCTCTAATGAGCTACAAAACAAAGACAATCTGGTGCACAATGGTTTTGGAATAATGAGAGGCTTGAGTATGAAAGATTTGCTTTGCATAAAATAAAAACAGCAAGGAGACAAACAAATCTTCATATTGGTGATGCCGATTTTTAAAAAGCTTTAGCAATTGGCTGGTTGAATATATCTTGACAGAGGGACTGTGGCTGGACATGGCACTCACCAGGCAAAATGCTGGATCACCCCACTTCCTTTTGAGGCAGAATGGCAACACTGCCATTGTTTTAGGAGCTCTCACAGGACAGTGATCTTGACATAAGGTTTTATCTGTATGTTACAGAGACGAGGAGAACTCCTCAAAGGCTGAGGAAAGAGGGCCTCAGCCCCATCTGCCCCATTTAAAACTTTCCATTGCTGTTACTGTCACAGGAAGCAGCAGATTGCTCTGTGTTCTAAAACAAAATTGACAATCAACATGTATATAACTCCATATACTGGCAAATTTTCTAGATTACCACCAGCACCCATCATCATGTCAGGACCAATCCAAGCCAGACCGAAATACAAGGTGTGTTGCTGAAGTACAATGTTCAGCAGCCTCTGATGTGACAGCCATGGTAATAATAGGTATTTACTTTTGAAGATGTGCTACGCTATAAAGTTCTTTTCTGTGATCTGCTTTGAGCTGATGTATAATCTTTGCTCTGCCTTCCTACTGCTGTCACTTTGAAGAAAGTGACTTACCATGGTAGGATTTTACTGGAACCTGAAGAGATCACAGAATAAAAGGATGAAAGGAACTAAAATAAAGGGTGAAACACATGGAAAATCAGTGTTTTCTGGTTATCCTCTGATAAAGATCTGTTTAGTTATTGTAACAGTTGATATACTTATTCTCCAGAACACATTATGTCTAAGTTAAAAATAGGTTACTATGCTATTCAGGAATAGATTTAACCTTTCACTTCAGTCTACAGAAGTAGTAAAACCATCAGTCCTGTCTCACCTTTCTGAGTGGAAGGAAAAGAGAGAGAATTCAGCAGCCAACTACTGCTCTTTATTGTTAATTTTTATGTAGTGCTTTGGATCAGGACCTGGATTGTATCAGTTGCGCTACATGAAAAGACTAGTTTATGCCCCAAAGGCCTTATAATTTCAGTATAATTTCAGTATAAAACAAGAGACAGTAAGCAGACAGAAAAAAGGAGGTGAGAGAGTAAAACATAAATGAGACAGTGGTAGCTCTGTGTGACAGGCATTACTATCAATATACTAGAGTCTATCCACAGATAATTGCTGTCTTCATATTTTTGACAAGTAATTGAGAGAAGACAATGAAGTACAAATTGCTCCTCATTAAAAATAACTAAGCACAATATGGAAGAAGGCATTAGAAACTTGTTTGAAAAAAGTAATGAGCAATTAAATCTCCGTGGACTGAGCAAAGGTAGGAGACAATATCTTTACAGCTAATGAGAAATGGGACTCTAAATTGGAAAGGAGTAAAAAACCCAGAAAAGGAAAATAAGATTTTGTTTGATGTGGCAAAAAAAGGAGCATCAGGTAAACAGGATAAGAGAGGGCGATGTCAAGAAGAGGAGAGAAAGTAATCTTTGAGTTTTTTTCTGAAAGAATACAAAAGGGATAAAACAATCTGTGAATGTCAGAAAAAAGATTATAAGAGTTAACTGTAGCATAAAATAATGACAGCTTGGACAACCATTACAGCTAAAAGGTTGAAATGAGAAACCATATAGGAGTCATCATTCAGAACAAATTGGCACCATTTAGGCATTCACCTGCAGGCAAGGCCCAAGAAGGCTCCTGAGGAGGACATCAGCTCTCTGGCCTGAACAATAGGAAAGACATCAGGAGTGGACTTCTGATGAACAACTGTGCAGAAAGGCTGATATAATCACCTTAGTGATTAATAGTAATGACTAGTGATTAACACAAACTCCTCAGCTATCTTCAGAGTGAGCTCAAAGTGATGGCTCTAGAGCACACAAACCCAATGCAGTATCATAGGCCTAAGAATAGAAAATTACCAGCACATTTGTCCATCACTTTCTAAACGAAAAAACTCCTGAAAATCACGTAACATGCAACCAAATTTAACTAGTTACTATAGTGCATACAAATGTAAACCTTTGGTGTGGAATCCAAAATTCTACTGCTCTGTAGTATTAATTTGATGCAAAAATTAATCTCATATTTGGACAGAGAACCCTACATGCTCTCTATTCTTTGCATCAAAGAGATCTGATACAAGAAATAAACTGCATTTATGAAAAAATAAATGAATTAAACCAGGTAGTATCTTGCTGCCATTAAACATTCCTGCTAACAAACACTGGAAATGGAAGAACAACAACTAGAAAAGAAACTAGAGCTGATGGACATAGACGAAGAAGGGGAAACACTTCTGATGTTCTGGTCATTGCAGTGAGGCATTCCGGAACTAAGCTTTCAAGGATGTTCTTCATATATTGTGAAACCAAGAATATGCACTTTGAATATTGTTTTCTTGGAGAGTTACTTACAGCACTACACACTGAAAGAATCTCCTCTGCAAAAAATAACATATAAGGGGTGTTCATTTCTGAGGGTGATGTTTCCTCACAAGAAACTCGGTATTTGAATCAAACAAATGTTTAACTTGGAAGAAACTTTTTATGGAACAATTAATATCCTTGTTTGATGTACACTCTAACTGAAAGCAACAACTATACATCAAGGCAGTTTGTAGTGAAACACTATCTCTGTTCTAGTTAACACACAGATTTTGTGTGAAAAACAAATCTTTGAACACAGGCCTGCAGACTGTAAATCAAGGGTCTGTGTGATACTGGCCTGACTGCTCGTCCTCCAGTCCTGCCTTATTTTTGGTGTGTGAGCCAGGAAAATAGTCAGCTCCTATAAATAATGGATTGAACAGCCCCTTCTAGCAAAATAAACAAAAAAACAAATGAATCAATCTCCACCCTAAGGCACAAGGGCAAAAGTACACCTGTAATAGGACACAGAGAGCTGAATGTGCAGAAAGGAAAGTGTCGTTTTACCCTTCCAGTCCCTTCACCTTCCCACGTGCTGTTCCCACAAAACTCCTTTCTCCCCAGTCTCTTGCCTATATTTACCATCCACTATGAAGAGTACTTCCTGGCTTTTCTAAGCATTTATTAGTCTCTTCCCTAGTTATCCTTCAAACTTAGCACTCTTTCCTCTCTCCTTTCCCCCACCTTGTTACTTTTCTCATCTTTAAGCAGAGCACAACAACTCAAATGTCATGCTATGAAGAAACGTCTTCATTAGCTCTTTCACAAAGAGATCCAGACTGGATGCCTAGTAACTGAACAAAGATGGACTTCTCCTGCCATGCTGTGCTAAAAGCTGCAAAGGGGATTTTTGCCAGTGTCAGATCATATTGGTAAAACTTCACATTATTAACTTTCTTTTTCTCAGGCATTTGGTGAGAAATATGTATTACACTCCTTAGCAGCCGCATATTTTCAGAGCTCACACAACTGGATTTATCCCAAATTATAAAAAAATTAACTTTGATAACAGATTAGTATACTGACTCACAGGCAAGATTAAGATAAAATCATTTCGGGCTCTAGACACAACATTGGAAAGGTCTCACACACGTGACACTAACAGAGCCAACAATGATTCCTATTTACCAAGCATAATCCAAGCTAAGCATGGCCAACTTTGGATTTCTGGGGTTTAAAACCTTATGTTGAATCCCGGTTCTGGCTGGAATTAGTTACTGCTATGTTGTCAAAGCCTTTTCTTTTATATAATCATCCATATAAACAAGAAATATGAAGTTTCCTAAGTCAGAACTGAAATTTTGTTCTCAACATGCAATTCGGGAGCTGTGAGCTGTGAAGAGACAATCTAATCTTGATTTCACCTCCATTATAATGTGTACTTATAATTCAGGACAATTGCAGTAAGACTACAAGCAGAACAATAATTTAATAGAAAAACCCCTCAAACACGGTATCCTTTATGTCCTGTGACTTAGTAGAAAACAATTTTAAAATTACACCAGCTAGACCTAATTAATACACCAGATACCTTCCAAGATGCTGAAAAAGAGTTAGGGATAAAAACAGTTTGTTTCTAGAGGCAAAACTCTTGCATTAACCTGAAGCTCTACAAGCACAGCACACTGAAGGTATGTGAGGACACAGGTTAGGGAAGGGCTAAGGCATGAGGATGGCAGCATTACTTATAGATACAGCTTGATTCATACATGATTTTAAGGATTAAGTGTAAATGGGACTTTTATGAGTGAAGAGTAAGGGCGAGGACAGCCGCAGGAGAAAAAAATTTCCAGGGAGGAAAGAGGAGACAAAAATAGGAACACTATAGTGTAACAGCAAAAAAATCCTTTTAAAACATTCTAGTAATTTAGAAGAAATTTCTTGGTGCAAATAGAGAAATATGAAGGAAAGTTGCAAGGGCTAGCTAAAAATGAGATATGAAAGTAAGAACTGATATAAAAAATGGATAATGTATGTCCTTAGAGAAAAATAAAAACAACAAACAGCATAAAAATCAGGACAACTACACTAAACATTGTTAAGGATAAAAAAATGGACCCAAGCTGCTAAGCAAGGACTCGATGAGGCCATTAAAGAACAGGACTGGAAATTCAGTGACAGATGATGTGGATATATTGCTGACACCCTGAATGAATTCTTTGTCTCACAATCCACAAGAGAAGCTGAAGGTCACAGAAGGTAGTGTGGAATACATTTTCCAGTAGGAAAGTGAAATATGAACATGTCTAAAAGTCATTTCAGGGTTAACAATTAGGAAACTATGATAATTAAAACTCGACCGAGTTGTAGGTACAAATGAAAGCAACTCAGTATTGAAGAAAAGACACAACAGTTTCTAACAGGGGAGGATTAAAGTAATGTTAATAACATTTAAAGACTTCTTTCCCTCAGATTAAAATTGGGTGTGCCTGTAACTCTGGAGCAATTTTCTGGTGGGAAGCCAGAGCTGGAAAGTAACTACGGCTGTATAACAGACCAGACTATGATAAAACACGGATTTCTNAAACTAAAAAAAAAAAAACCAACAAAAAAACCCATAAAACAAACAAAAGAGGAAAATAAAAGGAAAAATTTTGAAAAGGTAAAAGCTCTTTTATATTAAAAGACTCTAAAGGGAGGGGAAAAGAGAGTATAAAAAGAAAATCAGCAAAGAGCTTCTGTGCTCTGAGAATTCAGTATTTCACTTGATATAGGAGTGGGGCTTGTAAGAATTTGACACCAGACCAGTGAGAGTCACTGATGTATACAAGCGAAAAGAAGTAATTAAGGCTTAGCAGTCTGCAAACTCAAAAGGCTAGAAATATGGATTTAAAAGTGAAGAAGAAAACTGATTTTGAATATAAATATTAACTTAGAAAAAGCTAGCAGTAAATTCAGAGGGTCCAACAAGGAAGTTAATAGATTTTATGATGACTCAGACATTGATCAGAGTCAACACCTGCATATTTAAAGTTTAACATTCAGATATCAAAACATTCTCTTGGCAGCTCTACTTCAGCAACCACTTTCTCCTACGCCTTTAATACAACAGCCTCAAAAGATTAATTTCTTTAGGGAAGAACGAATTTTAATAATATTGACAAACACCAAATGCTAATATTCCATTCAACCCCCAAAGAGGTCATCTCTGTAGCACAGCATGCATGCTGGTGGTGACTATACTATAAAAGTTGTTTTGAAACTTGCACATAATTGGACCACACTGTCTCTTCTCTTTAATGACTGAGTTTAGTTTTCAAATTTGAGTATGTTATTCTACAAAAAAACCCTAAACTCTTACATAGTTTCTAGTCAAAATACTTGTTAAGTATTGCAAAGGAGCATCTGAAAATGCTCTGTCTTCAAATTCTGCCTTGTGACATTTGGGCAGCAAGCTTAGGAATTAGCCAAGTACTTCACAGACCATGAACTTCACACTTCTATGGAGCTCTCATGAACTCAATGTTCAAAACACTACAAAAAGTGCTGAACTCAAAAGTTAGTTTTAGCACTCAGAATAATCAGAGTTTTGGTTCATTTAAATAGAAGGAGTTACTTAAACTCTTTGTGAAGTTAACACTTCTCATGTACTTTCCTTCCCTCACCTGTCAACCACATTGAGTGCAGACACCTCAGTGAATCAGTAGGGAAAGGGATAAGCAAAGAGCTGATGAAACAGAAGGAACAAGCAGAGTTTGGAAAACACTGCGAGAAGAATGAAAAATGGCAGCAACAAAGTTAGCAGACACCTGTGAGGAGGAAATACTGAGCAAAAGTCTTGATGTTTGAACCCAACAGGCACCGCAAATTGAAAATTATTTCCTTTAGCTTGCTGCACCAAGGACCACCTGAATCTTTTAGATGACAATGGCACTATGTGTCTGCATAAAATATAAGTTATTTTACAAAGCCTGAAAACACTTGCTAGAAAAAAGCTATATTTTCACACACATACCTACATACATATATAGGTGTATTCGTATTTTATATACATTTGTATATATATACATTTGTATTTTATATACATACAAAAAATATGCACTTTTAGGTGTGTAAAGATATATGGGTATATATGTATATATATATATGTATAAACATGTACATGTGTGGGCATGTAAACGCTCACACACACAACACCCAGTGAAAAATTAGGAAAAATTCTCTGTGTGTCTTGAACAATCATTTAAAATTTGTCCCTTGCAAAGTAACACCCATTTCACACTAAATATATGAAAATTCAATGTGGCTGGTTTCGACAAGAAAAGAGCTCTTACCTGCTTCACCACTGTCACCGTGCCAGGTGCCATGGTAACGACAGAAGCGACTGCAGTGGCATCGTGGGATTCCGAACCCAGCTCAATGATCTGCTGCAGGATGTTCACAGCTGCTGGATCCAGTCTTTCACCTTATCAGGAAGACAGCAGCCATGGGATCATCACAGTAGAACAGTTCTGAGGCTATGTGAATCTAAGTAGCACAGCCCTGACTCGCAGGGCTGTTGGTACAATTCAAAAAGCTCAATAATATGACACTTTAATAACAGATCTATGGCAGGGAAGTATTCACAAAATAAGTTTTCCCAGGGAATGCATGAATCAGCAAGCGAAGCCACACCGATTATTTCTGTCTATTTGAAAGAGATCTAAAGGAATACATTGAATAAAGAAAAAACAGCCACAAGTCATAGCAGCAACTGCAAATTAGGAAGCTGCAAGACTTTACAAATCCAAATGTGTATTTACCAGACATTCATCTTACACAGAACCTACCTGTATACCTGTAACCATAACAGCTATTTGGTATTTTGGAAACCTGTGTTTACCATCTGTCTGGTCCTCTGCAATACCCCTCAACCTAAATGAAATAGTTTTATCACTAATCTGCTGAAGGGAAAAGTTAATTGCTTGGGAAAGCTCATACTTATCATTTTATAAACACTGGATCAGAACATGTCTGTCCTTTTTAAAAAATTCTGTGATGTGTGTAGCCCTGCCAAAGGAAAGGGATGTTTACAAAAAAAACAAACAGAACATTTATAGTTGTACTCTCACTTCTCACAAAGTGTGAAAGACCTGAATGCAGAAAAATTATTTTTGTTAATGCAGGAACACAAATTCCCACCAATGGCCCACCATTCCCACACACCCATTGTCAGCATGAGGGAGATGACAGAGAAAGAAACTGTCAGGGTCATATAAAGCTGCCTTGTATTTGCTTTAATCACTGTTAGAGATAGGAAAGAGACAGCAAATAGAATAAACGTAATTTCTTAACTTAAACTCTTTCAAACAGAGGTTGATACTGTGATAGTAGGCTAGGTCAGATAATTTAATTTCCTATAGAAAGTAGTTATATTTTTGTCATTTATGTGAGAAACAAGTGTATCTGAGTACTGAAAAATGTTCGTTTGCTTTGGTTTTGGTTTTTTTTGGTTTTTTTTTGTTGTTGTTTTTTTAAACTATAAAACTGCCTTTAGACAAGATACTACTGTTTTCATACTAAGAGGGAATATGCTGGAAGAGTATCTGAAGTTGGATGCTCTAAAAATAAGATTATTCAGAAAACTATAGCCTCATGCTTAAAATCAAAACTGCTATGTACAGTACATTTCATGACAATGTTTATTTTAATTTAGATACACAGAAGTTTAAGAAAAGTTCTCAAGAAGTTCTCACTTACTCAGAATTTCCACTCATTAAAATAATATACAGGAACTAGTAGTAATGTAATTTAATTGCAACATGCTTGGAAAATCCGTAAAAACTGGGAGTTTTAGACATGTATCTGTATTGTGATCTATAAAGACCACAATGGTAAACAATTGTATTATGCTGTCTTCTGATAACTAGGGCATTTATTAAAATGTATTTTAAAAAAACCCATAGGAACATCTACTCTAGTCTCTGGTGTTTTAACACTCTCAGAAATCTGGGTATTTTTTCTTTTCTTCTGGTTTTTGTTATTTCCCACTTAGTGGCCATTATCTAATGCTACTCTTTTCCTCCTCAACCTGATACAGAATAGCTCACTTCGTTTTGAGTACCATCAAAATTGAGATTGTTAGTGCTGTCTTGGGAACGTGGCAAATGAGCTATTCCACCATGTCACTCCTGCACTCTTGCTGACTAAAGCCAGAGAGGGAGAAAAATAATAGCCAGAGAATTGCCATTAGATACACACCATCTACTCTGCCAAGACAGCTAATTTCACAGTATATTTAATCATATAGGCAGGAAATTCCACATAGCTAATGATAAAGTGCAAAACAGGCAGTGATAAGTATTAATGACTTCAGGATATAGAAATTCATAATGAATTATAATTTCTCATTTATACTTAAAGAAAATATAACCCCCTAGAAGTAAGTTCTGGATGACTAATTTCATAACTTTTAATCACAGGAGACCATATATTGCCCAGTATACTCAAAAGAATTAGATATTTTTGAAAAAAAGGTGTATTTGTGTTCCAGCCTAGAAAAAGGTAACTTACTATTCTCAGAAGGGTATCTGAGGTTCTGTAACGCAGCCACGGCAGCTTGAGTGCCTTGAACATCTTCTCCAGCCTCTGTGATATGGAGATACTGAGTGGATGCTTCTTCAGAAACTTCGGCAGTTAACTTGGAAATGAAACCCAGCCAAGGCATGAATAATCTCATTTCAGTGATTTAACAACAATAAGGAGTGAGTTTGGACAACAAATACTGTAACAAGAGCTATATTAGGTGAAACAGAATTCAAGAAGAGTATTACACATGGGAGACAGGATAATCATCGCACAGTGGTGTTCTAGATTCTACTCCAAAAGTTGTTTAAGGATGCTAAGTTGTCCTGACCTTATTTTTGTTGCACAGTTATCTTAGAACTAACAATAGACTTGTGCTGTATCAGGGTTCAGCAAAAGACCTTTTGAGCAAAATGAATTTATAATGCAAATCTGCTAAAACACCTCAGAAGCTTGAAAAAAATGGCATTTTCTTTCAGAAAAGTTATTTTTTCCATAAACTATGTTGTTTTTTTAAAGACAAGCTGTCAATACATATTCCTGCTCTGATGAGATTCTTTGCAGACAGTTGAGCAACAGAGACATTCTTGCATCCAGGATGTCCCCTTATTTTTTCAGCTTTGGGCAGCTACTGGAAAACTGTACAGAGAATCATTTGGAATATGGACACAGGACTTTGAAGGGCTACATTTTAAAATGCTTGTCCTGTCTTCTTTGAACAGCTGTCCAAATAGAACCTATTCCAGCGTTTTTCAAGGACTTATCCTCCTGTGTGTGGATACTCAATAACTGTTACACAAGACCTGAAGGTCAGCTCTTCCAAATCAGGCATTAGATTTGTGATGGGGGCCAGACTGAAATTTAGCAGAAGAGGTCTGAAACTGTGGGGGTCAGCCAGCTGCAGTTGACTCCTGGCTTCTTCCTCTCACTGGACTTCAAAATCAGCCTGCTCAGGTAGAGGAAGACACTCAGCTGGCCAACCATAATTTTTTAATTAAAGTGTCTAAATCTGTGGTTTTTCCATTGATTCTGCATCTGCAGGATGGAAGCTGAAAACACAGAACATATCACAGAAGACTTACTCTGCATAACATTATAATTTTTTCAGCTGATCACTTAAAAAAATCAGCTTTCTAGATTGTTGCCTTCTCTGGAAGGACATAAGCTTTTTCTGCAGCTTTGCTCGTCTTACTGTTAACACCACAGAATATTCAGCATATTACAAAATGCAGTAAGTTTCTCAGTTTCACATTTTTTTATACAGCTTTCACCCCTTCTGCTGCAAATAGACAACTAGAACCGTAAAATGCAAGGTTGCTAACCCTACCATATATTAAAATTTAACAACATAGCAAGGTATGCATACAAACAAAGATAAGATCCCATGACCTTCTGATCTTATATAAAGTCAGAACCATATTTTTGTACACTTCTTATTTTTATTCTTACTTTTCTTGCCAGAATTTTAAAAAATCTTAGGGTCAAAGCCATTTTTATTTTGCTTTACCTCCCATTTGGTCTCCCCATCGTTCTCCACTAACTTCATTCCATGCTTGTTTTTAAGATGTCTGTTGAACTCCCATTTTGTACCATACACAAAGCTGCAAACAGGACACTTAATGCCACCTACAAGGAAACACAAATAAATTCCTTGAGTTATTTTCATATAAATTCTTTCTCAAGGCTGCAATGACCTGTTTTATTTGACCCCATCCCAATCAAGCCACGTAACTGTAAAATATTTTCCTTTAACCATTTGTCCAACATGAAATATGTTAATATTTAACATACACATCAGTGGCATACTTTAGTAATACTTTTAAAATGTGTCTTCTCTAAGACAGCTGTTCTACTTTTCTCAAGTTTCAGACAAACATTAGAGGTATTTTTGTTCATCCATAAAGTAAACAAGGAAGAGTTAACAATGCAATATCCTCTTCATCCAAACAGCTTTGCTCTTGAGTTTTACGTTAACATGTAAACTGCAAATAAATTTT
This sequence comes from Callaeas wilsoni, assembly GCA_013398955.1. Lineage (NCBI taxonomy): Eukaryota > Metazoa > Chordata > Aves > Passeriformes > Callaeidae > Callaeas > Callaeas wilsoni. Next base: position 3,286 of record VWPU01013292.1, on the reverse strand, counting down.
TCTGTCTGCAAAATGGTGTATAGTATGAAGTTAGAACAATGTTTACAGCATGAGCATCCAACATTACAGGTAAAAAACTGTGCATGACAAAATAATGAGAATCCAATTTTCTACACAAGATTAAAGAGCTTTTACTTCTTTTTCTTATGAAAGTCATTTAGTCAAATGTCAGATCTCATCTGCTTGTAATTATACAAATAAGTATTTCTCTTTTTTCCCCTCTATTGACTAAAGAGAACAAGAACAACCTGCATGTGATAAATAGTTGCACTGGGTGACCAGAATTCACAGTAACAAATGTAAGGGCTGGAGAGGCGCCTTATGGCACTGCAGGAACTGTGTCACCACACGGCTGACCACAGCATTCTTACCCATCGTGCTCAAATGCTTCAAACAGACTCACTGAAGCTGGTTATAAGCCAAGACCTGGTTGCACAGTCCTTTATGAACAAGGTGATTAGAAAAAACATCTCATTTTACATTAATGGAAACCTACCACATAATATCCTACCAGGTGAAAAGAAACAAAGTTTATATTTTGATAGAACAGAATGTAACTGCACCCATCTCTAGGGTATTTTGCTGACACTTATTGTTACTATCCTAACCCTCCTCTTTGCTAAGTCGTTACCAAACTTCACTGTTAGAGCAGATGCTCAATAGTCCATCTCTAAGCACAACTGAAGCAGCTTTACTATTAAGGGAAACTTGAAAAATTCAGATTAGAACAGATTAGATTAGATAATATTATCAGTTACAGAAAATGAAATTACACATTAATTTCACACCAATCTGTAGTATTACGAAAAATCCATTGCTGTGAAACAGTGAACACTTTTCTGCATTACTTTGATATGAAAACTATTATAACAACACACCAGGTAAATTAAATCCGTAACTTTTGTCATTATGACTTTAATTAAATAACAAGTAATAGAAGTACATAATTAAACTGGTAATATATAAGTCCATATCAGTGACTTGATATGCAAGCCCAGAAAAATTAATTTCTAGACAATTCTTTAGAATAATGGGTAACATACAGAGAAAGCCAATGAATTACACACCTTTATTACTTTCAATAACAAAACTGATGCTTGTAACAAAATACTGCAGGCAGATCTTATATAGCTCCACAACTTCCACTGACACACGCTCTCCATTTTATTTATTGGCCTAAAATCTCCATAAGCCAATTCTCGTTTTTGTATAAAGCACGTGATGACAGCTGTGTAACAGAACACTGAGGCCACAGCTGGATCCTCACGTATGGCCTGCACAAGTGGCTGCACAAACACAAACGAAAATCTCTCTCTCAGACACGTAAACAAAATGTTTATGGATGGGAGGGAGTATCAGTAAGGAGAAAAGAAACAAATCTGGGAAAAATTTTATGTGACTTGCCCAGCACAAAGCAAATTAAACTAAAAAAAAGCCACCAAATGAGCACATACACAGGGCCTTGCAGAAAAACTAGTGGGTAATGCATAATATGGTTGCCCCCTTTGCAGAGTATATCAAATTCTTATGCTATTTATTTTCCTTTTTTACTTTTTAATACTAAAATAAATGTCAGATCATAGACTTCTACTTAAACAAAGAAACACACACACACCCTGCAAAATCTCAAGCATTTCTCTGATCCTGGGTCATTCCAATTTCTACCACAAGCCCAGAAATTAAATACTGCTGTCTATGCTTGGCAATGCAGTTGCTCCAATGAACACAGTCCCTCTTCTATGAATCATTTATTTATTTATAAGCTCATTCTAGGAATCTTGAGTACAGTCCAGCAGTCTACATTCATATAAATATTTCCAATTAAGATTATTTGCAGTTTCTGCAATGCAGTCAAAAACCAATTGAGAGTAGAGGAGATGAGTGAGTGTGAGGCAATTCACTCTGGGCTCAGTGGGTAACGTAGAACAAGCAGAATAGAATACAAATAGATATAGACAGCTTTTATTAGATATTAATCTTTGTTACTTTCCCCTCTCAATTTCTTTGCAAGCCTTTTTGCTTGCTAGTACTCTCTCCTTTTCCTTTTCCTCTATAGTCCTTTCATTTCAAAGGATTTGTTTAATATCAGGTCTGAAAGGTCTTCTTCCTTTATATGAATACATGAATAATTTTCCAAAATTGCTTTTCAGATCGATGAATACAGTAAATTGAAACTAAATAGAAGCTAGCCAGACAGCAAGGTGCAACTTCTGGCCCAAGCAGCTCAGAAACATACAGAATCATCCAAAGGTTTGGGTTGGAAGGCACCTCAAAGATCATCTTGTTCCAGCCTCCCTGCCAATTGGCAGAGACACCTTCCACTAGAACGGGTTGCTCAGGGCCCCAAGCCTGGCCTTGAACACTTCCAGGCATGGGGCATCCACAGCTTCTCTGGGTAACTTGTTCCAGTACCTCACAGTAAAGAATTTCTTCCTAACATCTATTACCTTGTATGACACCCAGCTGCCATATATGACAAATATGACTTACTTGTCATACTGTATAACGTGTCCACAGTAATCTGCTTGTGCTGTGTGAGCCAAATACAGAAGACATTCTGATTTCCAAATCAGGAAAACTTTTATTAACTTTAACGGGATTCGTGTTTATCACTTCCAAATGCAAATGTCTCCCACAGGGAACAATTCTTACCCTAGTGAAATAATAAAACACTGAGAAAAACTGATGTTTCTATAGCATGATAAGGAATCTCTCTGATCTTATTTGGAGCCCAGGTGCAAGATCCATCTGATGCATCACAGAGCAGGAAATTGAGTTGGCAAAGGAAGCTGCATGTGGAAAAATTGCACATATTAATACAACTTTCTTCATTACAGAGCCCTGAGAAGAGATACTGACTTCATAGCTCCTACATGGACTTGATGCCCCATTACTACTCTAAAATGCCTGACTTTTCCACAGGTGAATGTGGAAAACAGGCACAGCACTAATGTCAGCACAGGAAATATAAGTGCTGTGTAAGGAGGAGAAGAGCAAGAAGGGTGCAAAGTCAGAGAAGGAAAGAACAGAACAGGCTGTTTCAGCTGGAAGGGACCTATAAGGACCATCTAGTCCCAACCGCCTGACCCACTGAGGGAGGAGCAAAAGTTAAAGCTGTTGTTAAGGACATTGCTCAAACACCCCTGAACCACTGACAGCCTTCAGGCATTGATCATCTCTCTGGGAAGCCTGTTCCAGTGTTACATCAACTTCTCTGTAGAGGAATGCTTCCTAATGCCCAGTCTAAACGTCCCATTCCAACATGTCCTATCCCTGGATCCCAGGA
>VWPU01013291.1:0-74966 GCA_013398955.1 Callaeas wilsoni | reverse complement strand
GATGGAAGGAAGTGGTGCTCTAATCTCCTGCCCCACTCCCGATTTGAACTGGGTACCCTTCAGCTCCTAGAAGCAGCCCAGGGGGATAAAGGGCCCAGGTAAGAGCAGACGTAGTTATCCGGAGGTGTTTCAGTGAACTGGTGTGAGGCACGTGGAAGAAACACACACTTGGTACACAAATCTACTTCAGGGCAAGTAATGCTTCTTTCTCCAAGGCACTTCATCCAGAACTCTTTTTTTTGACCAGTAATTTCAAGTAGGACAAATGCAGTAGGTTACAATTGTTCAGGACCTAGGAGAGTAATTTTCAACCTCTGTTCCAGGCTTTGTATACTGCTTGCAGGGAGTACATGTAAGTCAATTAAGAAAGGCAAGGCTGTTCACAATATAATTAAATTTACTGTACAAGAGGGCCTGAATCTTCACTAACGAATGTTAGGACTCACTAAAAGACTGAGAAACAAAGAATGGATTGACAATTCAATAGCCAGGGTCCATCTTTGCACCTGAGGATCAGCATCTCTCACTGCTGTATTTGTCCTGTATTCCAAACATCAATTCATGTCAGCACCACCAGTGTTGTAGACTCTGCTCTCATGCTGACTCCATTGCTGGAAGCAGAGTGTAATGGAAAGCCACTATAGGGACAGTTCACACACTTCTCAGCCTTTATATAATAACAAGGCCAAATAGTTCTACAACAACAGCTGCAAAAAGAAGTATCCTTTTTCCAACATTTGGAAAGACTTTAGACCAAATAAACCTGAACCAATAATGGATTAGCAATGGTCTAAAAATAAACACAAAAATCTTTCTGAAAGAAAAGAAAATCAGGCATGACAATAAAAGGAGAACTAGGGCCATTGACCTTACTGAAACACCATTACAATATTTTCAAATATGAATTTAAAATTTTCTTAAATATTTTTAAGTTATTTTAGAGGCTTCGTGGCAGGTATTAAATAAATTCTGTTTCCCAGCATTTGGCTGGGAACCCAGACCATACCTCCTAACCAAAGCACGAACGTTTCTCTCATCTGTCCACTCAGCTCAGTTTCACACACGGCTGTCGTTTGTTTTCTCAATACCTTATTTTTCATGAATTTGGAATGGCTACGGTACACCTCCATTTGCTTCATTTCCTCCTCACGTTCCTCTGTGCTCAGGGCTCCGTTTGACTTCAGCATCTGAATCTCCTCTTCCAAATCCCGGAGGCCACGCTCCATGGAAGAAATTTTTGAATCCTGAAAATGATGAGAGGAGACAGGTAAAGACACCCAGTCAGATGATTTGTTAACATATTGCTGGAGTAAAATAGGAGATACATGTCCAATAAATTACCTGCCCTTGAAATTTACTTATGAAGTTCTTAGAGAAATCAGTGTTCAACTCTTTACGTATAAGTGCTCGGATACTCATTTTTCAATTTAGCTTTTACCTTTCAAGGGAAGCAAGAGTTTAGTACTGAAAGAAAACACGGCTCAGGACAGGAACACCATGTAGGATGAATAAATAAAGGAACACAAAGAAAAGTTGCCTTTTCAAAGCCAGCACAAACCAGAGACATTTAATTCTAATTGAATGGACAGCAAAATATGACTGCAAGAACGGCAAGAAATTGGGTTTGTGCCACTAGTTAATTTAAGTGGGGTCACAAATGGAGAACACCAAAGCACCATAAGCAAGGAAAATGTGCAACAATCTACTTTTGACTGGATAAAGCAGTAAAGGATTCTGTCTCATATGTACAATGTACAAAACCTTTCAATAGGTTAAAAATAACCATCTGGGAAAAAAAGAGTCAGTCTATCATTATCCTCATACTTTTACAGGATGGTCAGAGATATTCATTCAGTGTACCTGGTTTACTGTTTCTTTAGAAGTCTTTTGTGTTAGAAACAGCAAGAACAGATTCAAACAGCACACAGAGCTTCATGCATACTCATGATCAGGGATGTATATTTAGGAACTATAATCTCTTAAAGCAGTCTATTTTTTATTTCATTTCCCCAAAATATTTAGTGTTACCTGAAAGACAAGTCTGATTTGAAACTATACTACAGTCTTTCAAAACCTTTCTAATTTTTTCTTTGTCTGATAAGCAAAGCACAGCTGAACAAAAAGCTGATTTTTACATATATAGGTTTTGATTCATGAGATGAGATTTTTTAAAAGCATCATTATGAAGACCTAATTGGATCTCCTGCTTAATGTTCGATACTCAAGTTAAAAATAGATAGAGCAGATTTTTCCAACAAAAAAATAGAGGTAGTAAGGTGAAGTGATATGTTGAAATCGACAGCAGTATTTAGTTTCAGTGCTCACATCATTTCCCAGAAATACTCATGTGTTCTCCTTTGATAGTAAAGGCACTTAATGTTACCAGATGGTCAATTAGTTTTCATTACTATGGACCACAAAGATGAGTAATAAAAGAGTGACAGCAAATGAAAGGCTTCAGAGAAGAAAGCTGGGATGTGCATATGGAAAACACTGATATAGAATGGGAAAAGTTGCCGAGGAGAAAGGATGGAAAAGAAAAGAAAAAGGAGGGATACAAGACGGAAAAGAACAGCTTGCAAAGACAGTTTCCAATTTTTCAACTCTATTTGTCAAACCCTGTCTGATGTACTTCATGAGCAATACAGTATGAACTATGATTGCACGGAGCTGTGTAAACCACACACTTGATTGTGGCTCCTGAGCTCTTGGCCAATTGCCATCAGTCCATTAAATACTTAAGCTAATGGTCTAAGAATTCACTCACAAATTCATCTAGAAAAGTTAGGTTTATGATGGCATACAGACATATTTCTAGCTATATGACCCATTCCTTAAGTGGGTGCCGAGTTTGCTAACGTTGTTGATAGACAGAATCCAAAGCAGTATTTCAAACGTTGATAAGATAAAAAGAAAAGAACCCACATCATAAAAACCATAAATCTTTTGTATTAATCTATCATTCCCATTCTTGTCATATAATGAACTTTTGGTTAACTGCAAGAAATCTGTATCTGCTGCTGCAGGCAGACAGAAGACAAGTTTCTATTTTGTCTGTCTCTTCAGTGATCAATAGTAAGAAATAATAATAGAGAACAAAATAGTATTAAAAATATACTTATTTTAAATGACAAGAGTGACAGAAGCACATGGTGTTTGGTAGAGCCACCTTTCATATGAAAACCCATTTTCCAGAGAACAAGTCCTACTGCTGCCCGTACACAATCATTTACCTTCATCTCAATAACAGTTTGTAGAGCCTTTGTCTTGGCCGTGTCGGGAGCGTTCTCAAAGCGACGATGGATTTCCTGTACCAGCAGAAATGAAAGCAACAGTTAGACCAATGGCAGTGCCCCAATACAAACATAATTACTAGAAGCTTCTCTTTCTAATACAGAAAAAATTCAGTGCTGCTTTCTGATGTTGCCAGCTCATACGTTTTATCACTTCTCGTATCACAGACAGGATTGCCAAGAGCTCATTCGACAGAATCCCAGCCTCCGTTAAAAAGGCACAGCAGAAACTGCACCTTTGACTACCCACTTACTCAAAATAAACTTGAAATGACAGCTGGGTCTGCTAAAAAGCTCTATCATCTGCCTGCTAAACTAATCTGAACTCCTGATAGTTGCTCATGGAAGACATACACGTAATGCACTTGACTAGAGGCTTACTGAAAACAGCAACACTGTGGTTTCTATTTCAACAAGTTACAAGGTGCAGCTGTTGCTAACCCTCTTTTTCCAGCACTTTTTTACCCCAGGGTGGCAACATTTAACTATACAGGAGGAAAATCTTTCTCAAGGCTCTCGGCCTTGGGCACAGCTGAAAATGCATGACTGTGCAGCACATTGCTCTAGAAGCTCAGAGGATGCAGACAGGAGGATACAAAGTCCATGTGATATTTCTGTTGATGTAAATTCACAGAAATAGCATGTTTCAAACTGCTTGCTAAGGGATAAAATTACAGAAAGCTGAAACGACTTGTTCTATCATATAAAGTAGGGGTTTTAAGCCAACATGTATAAAAAGAGGAGAAACAATATAGAAACTATTACACTCTTTCACTCTTTGTCTTCAAATAGTATTGTCCTCACAGCACACTCTAATGTTAACGGCAAGAATTCTGTTAAAATGTTAATCTTATATGCCAGAAAAATACTTTGGTGCCCATAGAGCACGAATTGTGATGCCAGCTAACCTAACAACAAATTGTGTTATGTGCCCCCACACACAGTTTATCCATCCACTCCCCTCAAACACCTAAAAGACAAATCCCAAAAGCCATCCACAACAGACACGGTGAAGAGTTAAGATTTTGTGGGGCAGTCATCCATGCAACTTGCTCCACACGATTACTTATTTGAATGAAAAAGGTAGAGTTGCACAGTGCTTCTCAAAAATACTGCAAACACCACTTGTAAGACTGTTAAGTGTTCTTATACAGCTCTGAAGTCAAGATCAAAATGGGCTGAGACATGACAAGGGCCACAAGGAGAATCCTGCATAAGTCTGGCCTAAGACCTTTTGCATAAGTTGATGCCTGTGAATGGTAATAGTAAGAAAATCCAGCAGTAAGTTTGTCTGGTTTCAAATATTACACTTCTGTGTTTTCTGAGAAGTTATTTTTGCAAGTGTGTTTGCAGTGTATGGTGGTATTCTCTGAAATTAAAAAAAAAAAAATCCTCCTGAAAAAATAAACCTGAAAACCCCTCTAAATATATTTGTTTCTCCTAAAGTCAACAGATAACTTGACAGCCTCTGGAAAAATATTACTGGCATCATATAGACCAGAGTGGAGCAATACCATTATTATTCTACTTACCTGTACCTACATTCCCAAAATGGATTTACTCAAAGAAATTAAAACAAACTCTTGTGAGCTTTTAGAAACTGAGAAAACAAAGGATAAGAAGGTCAAAAATTACTATGCCATAAATCTATTTTGGACACTTTTATTTCAGTAGTCAGGTAACTTCCACTTGTGCAGAGCCACGGTTTCTGACCTGAGAATATAAAGGCAGCTGCTGCTATGGAAATGGGATAGATGGAATACGCAGCAGGAGAACTGGATGTCTGTAAAGGGATGCTGACACAACAGTGCCTGCTTCCACCACTGCTCAGTGCTTTCCCAAACACAAAACCCTTCCAAGCTTCTTGAGAAATGCCTGCATCTCCTCTGTCTGAAGTGATGCTCTGCACTTCAGCAACGGAAATGTCCTACTTCTATCATCTCAAGTAATTCCACTGTGANTGTACCTACATTCCCAAAATGGATTTACTCAAAGAAATTAAAACAAACTCTTGTGAGCTTTTAGAAACTGAGAAAACAAAGGATAAGAAGGTCAGAAATTACTATGCCATAAATCTATTTTGGACACTTTTATTTCAATAGTCAGGTAACTTCCACTTGTGCAGAGCCACGGTTTCTGACCTGAGAATACAAAGGCAGCTGCTGCTATGGAAATGGGATAGCTGGAATATGCAGCAGGAGAACTGGATGTCTGTAAAGGGATGCTGACACAACAGTGCCTGCTTCCACCACTGCTCAGTGCTTTCCCAAACACAAAACCCTTCCAAGCTTCTTGAGAAATGCCTGCATCTCCTCTGTCTGAAGTGATGCTCTGCACTTCAGCAACGGAAATGTCCTACTTCTATCATCTCAAGTAATTCCACTGTGATTTGGATGACATAACCTGCTGAAAAATAACACCTCCCAACTCTTGACTGCACAGTAAGGGCTTAATTTTGGCAACATGCCTGTGATTCTGAAGAGCCTGGAAAAAAAGCTACAGGCAGACCGAGCCTCTCTGGAACATGGATTGAAGAGGGGCTGCTGAAGGAAAGCAGTGCACAGATACCCTTCTTAATTATGAAATACAGGCTGCATCCGTGTCAGGCAGAATGCAAAAACACTAATGTATCATATCTCTTGATGTATCCAGGTTCTGTTGCAGACACACACCCCACAGATAAATGAAAATTAAGATTTTAACCTGTAAAACGGGATTTTGCACAATAGTTAAAAACATAGGGCCACACACAAATACCAGGATGAGAAAAACGAAAACCCAATCCTTCATTCCTTCCAAGTTATCCGTTCTGATTAAGTAATACAGGATTTTTCCTGTGCTTTACTTTCACACGTTAAGAACTTTCTTCTGTAATGATATTGTTTCCTAACAGCAGCAGAGTTTGACCCAGACAGAGCAGAGTCTGACCGAGAGGCACCAGGACGGCTGGGGCTGGAACTCAGGGTTCAAGGGCAGAGAGAGAGAGGAAAGCGTTTGTTTGGCCAAAAAGAACAGGCTTGGGGGGAAACCTGGTGCCCTCTAGAACTAACAGGAAGCTGGAGAGATGATGGAAACCAGTCTTTGCAACAGGCAGAATTTGCAGCACTGAAAAACTTAGAGCTGCTGATATGAAAAAGAGTTTACCAGGAGAACAAGCAAATGCCGGAGCAGGTGCCCAGAGAGGCTGTGGAAGGAATCCCCGCCGCTTGGAATCGCTGGTTTGAGCAGAAGGTTGCATGAAATAACCTGTGGGAGAGCCCTTTAATCTGCATGACTCATTTATATAAATATCTTTACTACCTGGTGCCAGAAGGTGACTGGATAGCATCACAATTGTTTCGTTTCAGGATTTTTTTATTAATTGTTTTCAAAAAGTGCTCGATACCAGTAATTTCAACTTCTATTTCTGCAAGATGCAAAAATGAACTGAAAAAAGAACATGTAAGAGTCCTGCAGAATTTATTTGATTGCTATTAGGGTTTTGCTACTAAAATGATATAGCTACACAAGTCTGGAAGCAGTAATCATGGCAGTTCCTTCGGAAATTATTTCTGCATTTTTCCACTTGTCATTTCCTGCATTTGCAAACCCAATCAACATAATTCCCTGAAAATAACGAAGTGACTGTATTCATAAAGAGCATCACTTTGAAAGATGTGCTGGCAGTTGCACACACATTGATAATGGAGGGTGCCAGTTGCTTTGAAGCTCGGTTACCCCTGGCTAAAGAAACTCATCTCTGTCTTGCAATTGTATTAATCCATTGAGGCGATTATTTCTAAATCCAATTAAAACCTCAGACATTAGGACACTTAAGTTTGTTAACAAAGGCATCACCTAAAGTGAAAATTAAAGCACAGCTTCCTGCTCAACTCAGTATTTCAATCAGCGGGAAACAAAAGCAAAATCCCTCAAAACTTTGGCATTAGAGTAAAAGCAAGGTAAGATGAGAACTAATTCAAACCATCCAATTAGTGCTAAGTAGCAAGTTATTGTGTTGAAATCTGACTAGGGAAGTGTGAATTCAAAAGCTGAAGAAAAGTCAATTAAAAATTAAAATCTTAATCATGTAGAACTTCATTTACATATGTGCTATTATTAATTTTTTTCTCTCTTTCCTCTTATTTAAGGTGCAAAAGCCCTCATTTTGTACTTAAATTAGCTTCCAGCTTGTTCATGGTATTTTTAATTTTTTTTTCCTTCCACTGCAAAGTTTCATGTTTGAGGAAACAAAATTCCCCAAATCTCACTTCTACTGAAAAAAAGTGCAGGATAATGTTACCATCTCCAAGGTGGTATTTGTAAATACACCTTGGTGCAATTTTTAAACAAAGCAAATCATGTAATACATATTGACAAAGAAAATCTTCTGATAAAACAAAACATCAAAAGACATGAAAGTTTAAGCATTTTAAACCTCTAATTCCCAGACAGATTTAGGCATTGTTTCACATAGTTTTAAAAATCCTATCTGAAGGGTATGGAAGTGCTAAAATGAAATACTAAGAAATTTTGCTGTGTTGAAGACTAGCTCATTCATATAGAACAAAATTGTTTTGAAATACGTTCAAGAATTAAATAATTTACTTCCCATGCTAGAAAAAGCATATAAAGAAACCTACTGAAATTTTATTAATTATTTCACTTTGATGAGACCGTAATTATAATACAGAAAAAACATCCTGACAGATGACTGGAGTTCTGCCTTTTTCCATTTACTTAATACCCACAGATTATTTAACTACTGTATAAAAATCAGAAATTTGCTATGCAAGAATAAGGTGATTCAGTTTTTTTTTGTCATCTGGAAAAACAGAAAACAAATACATTATTTTCTAACTTAATTTTTCAACTTCTGAAGAATTATGAAGCTACCAACCTCTGCACTAAGGAAAGATGAAAATAGTTTTACACATGTTTGAACATTTTAACTGTCATTCTTTCCTAAGGTGACATATAGAATATTCCAAGCTAAAATGGTATTTTAAAAAAATTAAATGTATAAAAAATACATTCTGCATGCTTTCAAGTTGCAATAGCCCGTTTTCTCAAATTTTGACCTACAAAACCTCTGTATGTTTTAAAACTACCTGCAGACCAAATGAGAAATTCTAACAAAGACATAACTATTTAAATAATCTTGATTTAAATCACTTCTCCCTGCCCTTTGCTTCTAAAAGGTCAAAAGGATGGAGCAGCAATAAAAAAGGCACAAACTTAATTTTGTTAACTCATCAGAAAGATATCCCCTAGTATGATGGCAGTAAGAGTTCCAGTTACTGAATCTATCTACTCCTGCAAAACAAAACTTCTCTCTAGAAGCATCTTATTTATCTTGCAAAACCTTGGCACGGGACGAAAGCGTTCTTTGAGTTAACTCTAATTGCTCCAATTAAAATTTCTAAATCCTCCGCCAAGCCCGGAGCAGAAAAGGGTAAGAATTTTAACACACCCATGGAAAAACAAGTTGTTTGCAAGACTTGTCACAGTTCATTAAAACCCGGTCAGACAAGGGGAACGAGCTCTCCGCACCGGGCACAGCTCCGCGATGGTAAGTTCGGATGACACATCCATCCTTTCTGGCTGAGCTCCTTGCTGCTGCTCTTCGCCCATCACACCATCCAGCCCTGATCATCTAAGGCTAAATGCACGTGTGTGACAGCCCACTGTGCCTGCCTGCTGCTCTGAGACCTCCACCCCAGGGCAGGCTGAAGAGCGAGCGCCCACGGAAACGCGGGGCTAGTTCCGAGAACAACGCGGGCACTGCTCCGTTCCAGACAGCTGCAGAGAGGGGTCGGTCCCTGTAGTAATAAGGCCATCCTAGATAACCCTGATGCAGCTCACAGCACCACTTTGTGGGGTTGCCATTTCAACAAACACTGAGAAAGGAGAGAAATAATAGCTTTGTCTGCCATAGCCTCTTTCCTTAAGCTCATTGTGAATGAGTGCCCTCATGAACCACTCATTTCACAGCCTGTTTTACATACAAAACCTCTCTTTATTTGTTAAGCACTCCATCCCTAACTCCTTCATTCAGTTTTGTACTCAGCTGGAATAAAAATCCATCTTGTTTGAATGGGCCAAATTATTTTAAAAAAAATAAAAAAATTAAAGTCAGAACTGTAATCTACTACCAAACAGTTTTTGGACACGAAGTATAAAGCTCCTGTTGGTTCTTCCCTCGTTCCACACCACTGTAACACTCAAGCCTTGACTCTAGAACTGACTTCTGAAGAAACAAACCTTGAGGATAAACAGCCTTCGTTCTGTTTCCAAATCAATGGTTGTGGTCAGCCATCAATACTTGCAGTCCCTGTTGGACTGTCCTTACACATCTCAGTCTGAGTGTCTAGAACACCAGGTATGCATGCAGTCAAATCGTATTCTGCCACAAGCTGCACTGATATTTGGGCTATTAATCTGTGCAGCTGAGAAAAATCTATTTCTAATCAGTGCCTCTAGCACTGCGGGGAGTGGGGAGCAGGGAGGCTGTCAAAAGAACACAGCAGCCTTGGTTATCTTTAGGGCTACGGGCCACCACTGATAATTCTGCAACAGGCAAGCCTGGAACAAAGAGGTGGCAGTTAATGCTACTTGGGAGCTATTCTGGAAGCTGTAGCCCAGCTGCTGGATTTCATCAAGTATTTCTTGCTGGTATGAAAATAATTTTGTTTTTGAAGTTAAGTCTAGAATACCAACAATAATAATTGTTGCTAAGACTGAAGAAAGGATATTTGAAATAGCAGCCATCTTTTCACAGGCTATGAAACTTGTTTTCCAGGGTAGAAGAATGTGATGCAGCCACACTGCTACCTGCTGAAGTCAAGGCATTCTCATGTTCAGTGAGACATTTAAGTTTTCACTACTTTGTGTTAATGAGAGAATGTCCCCTGTATCAGTTGCTGAATACATCCCATGCTCGATATAGCATCCTTCCCATGGACTTATATGAATAATTTCTTGAGATCCTCAGAAGTCAGGGCAATCGGGAAAAGCTCAAGAGAGTCAAATTGCTTATGGAGATACCTCTCACCAGCTGCAGGAGAATCCACTGCCTAATCTGGATTTGGGAAACAGACAGTGCCCTGGGACAGGATCAAAAATACGTGATATCTTTTTTATGAGGAACAATTAAGTAGCACTGGATTTTTCAGCCTAGAAAAAGGGAGCTCTTGGAATGCATATAAGAACCTAAAACTGGGAGTGGCATACAGTTATAACCTTATTAGAACCACAACTGTGACCTCTCTTAGAATGTATTTTCCTTAGGAAATTAGTGCAATCCTTAGTACAGTAACCACAATAGTAAAAGCTGAAGAAATCAATTAATTCACGTTTAATTTTCAAGGTCATGCTGTTGGCCACTTGAACTGTACTGTCTGCTTGAAAAAGTGTCTGATGACCCTGAGTCTCAACATCACACTTTGAATTCCATGTAGGTTTCAAAGTCAGAAAACTGAGGGATACCTTTTTGCTTCAAGATGCAGATCTTTAGTATTATTTCCAGCAAATATCTTAGCAGAAATCTAACACCCTTAAAGAGTCAGAAACAGTACTGGAGAATTCTGACATCTCAGAGCTTTTTTTGCTAAGATGGTCAAGGCTGCTATTAAAGTTTCCTAATGTGTCAGGACACGCAGCATAAATGCTGACCTCCCGAGCTCTTGTAAATCCCTTTGAGATACCAATGCTTCCTTTAACAGCAGTATTTAGAGAAGAGTTTAGCATGCCTTTCCAGATCCTGGGAATGCCAGATATAGAACCACCAAGAAAGCAGATTCATTTCTTCAAGGCAGCTCAAAAATTCCATCATTAGTCTCACGGGTAGCAAAGGGCTAAAATAACCTAAAACTATGGAAATACAGATCAACACAACAGAAGGTCAGCTGAGGAGGGTGATGCAGACACACCTAATGGGTGACACAGCTGAGAGACAACTTCCCAGCGTGAAACACGGATAGCAATCGTGAGCCAGATCCTGCAGAGCATCTGGGTGCTCAGGCAGGCAGATGCAGTCAGCTGCAATTTCCTCTGATTTTGTCCAGCCTGCCAGAGCCCCAGGCGTGAGATTTGAGTTTGACACAGGTAAGTCTGAGGTCGCTGAGCCTTGCTCAGAGCTCCAGGACAACATACGGGTGCAACCAAACCGTTCCTGCTGTCACCCAGTCCCATAGGGAGATAATGGCACTGTGCTTCTGAGGCTACGAGGGGCTCAGCTTCAAGGCTGGATCCCACACCACAGCCATGGTCTGAGCTACAAATTACATTTTACCCAGCCCACACTTCTCAATGAATCAGAGCCGGGTAAGCAGCAAGGAGCAATTAATTTTAACACACTTGATAAATCGCGTTTGCACTTTCAAGTCAGTAGGTCATCTCCACCTCCTCTAGGAAGTCTTTTACCATAAAGACTAGAATTTAAATGACTGATGATTTCCAAATATGCATGAATGAAACAAGAATTCTTATCTCACAACATCTACTCATCAGCAGCAGGAACAAACACAACCGCATTCCTAAAAAATTGCACAGCTCCTGCCAGCTTTTCATTTATGTTGCTGGACTTAGAGCAGAAACAAATGGAAGCCATTTGAGGCTCCTCCTGAAATAGTTACAAGAATTGGAACAGAATTATCATTGGTTGCTAAATAAAGGAAAAACTGTAGTGCAGAAACTCTGGAATCATATTATCTTCACTCCAGACACTCAAGAGATTACTGCTCTAAAAAACTAAATCTGGCCTAAATCTGGCTCAGAAATGCAATGGGCTCCAGCTTTCTTATATAAATGCTTGCAAGAGCACAAGCACAATGGGTCAGGCCCTGGAAAGCATATGAATAAGAGGTATTAAGAAGTATTTATGTGCTGCATACACTCATCTCAAAAAACTCTTCCAGGCCTTGCTGTCCTGACTTCTCAGAGAGGGGCCTTAAATCTTGTGTACATGCAGAGCTTTCAGAAAAATGCTGAACCATGAAATAGGCACCAGTGTGCAGAACAGGTCATTAGTTTCATCCACATGGTACGCATACATGGACAGCTATCAATTCAGGCCTGCCTTCGACAGATGCAAAATAATCTTTACACAGAATCTTAGCACTAGTGAATCCGTGTATGCACGTATTTATCTGTGCATCTACACAATCCATGCTGAATTACGAGCCTTTTAGAAGTTAATATTAAAATACTTTAGGAGCCTGGTTGACAAGAGGAAAATGCATTTAACAATATCAAAATATGTAATGACATTGGCTACACAAGAACTCATTTTCTTTCATTTATTTTCCTTCGTTTTACTAAAATATTTGTATTCTATATAGCCTATATTTTATTGTAATTCGTTTAGAATGATGAAGAGTGAAGAATGCCTGCCATTGTACTCTTTTAAGGTACAATACAGATATAATACAGGTTTTTCTGTTTTCAGAAGGATGGTGAGAAGGGGTTACTATGTGTGCAGCCGTGTCCCTTTAAGAAATCTTTTTTTTGGCTGTGCATCCAGGGCAGCTAATAGTTTTATCAAATACCCTTCACAGCAAGATGACTGTTTCCATGGAAACTGTAGAGCAATCATCCATTACTCTTGCAAAGATCTCTCTCTCTGCTCTCAACTAAATACAGGTAGCTACTTTATCTACAACGCAACAGAAGAATTCATTTTGCAGGCTTTGGGACAATTCACCTCCAGAGCTTCCTATGGAGACTACAGGGAAAGTGGGGCCCACAGCACAAAACCCCAAAAGGTACATTCAAGGAAGCCATAAAGAAGTTTTAAAATAGGCACAAATTCTGTAAAGTCTAATGCAGAATACAGCGTATAGAGAGGATGGAAGATTCTTTCCTTACAGCTGTGAAACGCATAAGAGACAAAGAAGAGTTTAAGACTGGAGATGAACGCTGAGTTTGGTCACTCACCTCTCTCAGCATGTTGTTTTCTTTTTCCTTCTGTTCAAGAAGGCTTTCCAAGTGGTGCACGTGCATCTCTGCCTCAGCCAGCCGTCGCGTCCGCTCGTGGTCTTCCTCAGTGGCTTTTGCTGACAGACCTTTACTCTGCAGCATCTCCAGCAGCTTTTTGATGGACTCGTCGCGCGCATTCAAGGTCTGTTTCTGGGTCTCGATACGCAGTTCCATCTCCTCCAAGGTTTTACGTAGCAGGAACAGCTCCTTGGCCTGGCGCTCGTGCTCCGCGTGCAGCCGTTGGAAGTTTTCCTCGGTCAGCTCCGCCACGAAGGGCTCGCTGGTCCTAGTGCTGCTGTCCTGCTGGAACAACTGGTTCAGGTCCCGCTGGATCCGGAGCTCGTCTTGGAGAGCCTGGATAGTCATCTGCATATGCTGAAAGAACAAATAAATAAAATCAGAGGATTTCCTCCACTGGAGAAATAAAGAAAACTGTACGAGCCACATCAGTCCTCCTGAACCACCAACCAAGATGAAACCACAATACCAACAGACCAATACTGGGTGTTTAGAGAAGAACTGAGGTGGAACTGGCTTATACTACAGAAAGTTCAAGTCCCTCCTTCGGTGCCTGGAATTAACACTTAGAATACTCTTGCTTGAGTGACTCTTCCACTTGCATCAACTTGAGAGAGTGACTGTTTCAAACAGGAAAGTGTCAGCAGCTTCCAGCAACTTGTGTCAGTGACCCTTCCAAATATTCACCTGCCCTGCAGAACAATTCTCCAGAAGAAGACGCAGAATTACTATAGAATTGCTATCTTGGCAAAGCAGAGGGGCACAGTGCTATTAGAATTTACATATCACCTATAAAACTTAATCAGCTGAGAAGGCTCCCAAAGTCTCCAGCACTANCTTGTGTCAGTGACCCTTCCAAATGTTCACTTGCCCTGTAGAACGGTTCTCCAGCTCCCAAAGTCTCCAGCTCCCAAAGTCTCCAGCACTCTACACCCAGCACAGATTTCCCTTTTGACTCAGAGAAGAAACTTCAGTCTGTAAGGAAGAAATACAGCTATAGAAAACTGGATAAATGCTGCATAGGGAAAAGGGTCCCATCATAAAATTTTATGTATGAGGTTTTTAGTACAGAAGAGAAATGACCACCTCACAAACAGGAATATGAAGTCAATCAAATCATCAGCAGCAATTTTTTGTTGTGCAAGACAATAAATCCTGTCTCAATGACTGAATACAGTGGGTTAATATAATGGGACAATAAAGCACAGCTTGCCCACGAAAAAGTCCTCGCTTTATATTTAGATAAGTATGTTTTTTCCTCTCTGCAAGACAGAAGTATCAAGCCAATAACAGAGAAGTACAAACACTGCACAAAGATTTGATTACCAGGAATGAGATGCACACTGAGTGATACATCTCTACTCCCTTAAGTGAGGCAGACACGCTTACAATTTAGTCTGAGTGCGAACAAGTTGGATGCACTCATCCCTGGGGTCTTCATTTATATTACAAAAACCAGTGTCTGCAATACAGCTACTTCCAGTATTCACTAGGCTAAAGTACTAGCTAGAAAAGTTATATTCTGTGATCAAGCTTTATGCAGAGACACACTGGTAAGGTCAAAAAAGGAAAGATGATGCCAAATTAATGTCTTCTATAAATCCAAGTACTTCATTTCACTCAAGTATTTGTAAAGAGAGAAACTAAGAAGATTTGGGTTTAAGCGTTACTTTGAGAATATGTTTATCACAAGTCTTATGTAAAATGCCTTGAAGATGTTAAAAAGCTGTCTGGACACGGCCCTGGGCAACTGGATCTAAGTGGCCTTGCCTGAGCACAGAGTTTGGACCAGCTGACCTCCCACCGACCTCAACCACAATGTGATTCTATGAAAAGGCAGCAGATAGTATTTATAGCACCTTTATAGTATTTATAGCACCTTTATAGTATTTATAGTTGCCCACCTTTAATCGGTTTTAGAAACATAAAGGGTTAGTTTGGTTGTACAGAATGGTGCACAAAGGCAGTCCAATCCCATTTTCTTTGCAGAAGTCAGTATTTTAGACCAAGTACCTCCCCTCCATTTGTGTTCTGGCCTAAGAGCAGTTTTTCCCAACCAAAGGTGCTGTTACACCATCAGCTCACCACACTGCCACTAAAGGCAACAGTCTCGCTATTTGTCCTTCCTCAGGTGGTTGGCACTGACAACGGGATCAAAACTTCACCTGATGGCTGCAAATCAGCCCCAGAAAAACCCAATGAAATGTCTTTGCAGCCAGCTCTCCAGTCCAGCTGACAGTGTGCCTACATCCGTGCTCATTCTGGTGCAAACCAGGGCTGGCAGGTGCTCTCAAGGAGCTGGCAGAGAAGAAAATGGAACCATCCTTTACAGCATCAGCATAAATTAAAAAACACCTTAAATGCAAAGCTCTGTGGTTGGTTTAAGATGCTGTAATTGCCTTTTCTTCTATTTCAATAACACAATACTTGGCAGTTGCTAGTTTGGTTAATCTAGAACTACACTTCAGGTTATAGAATCTGTGTGACAACATAGCACAGGTATATTTGGTGAGGGAACAAGTAATTACTCTGTTCTAAAAGGTACACTGTGTTTATACATTGGTGGATGCTCAGATTTATTTTTCAAGTAAGAGATGAAAAAATATCTGAAGGGAATGTTTTCCAAAATGTTTTCAGAAATCACTTTCTTTTTAAGATCTTAACTTTCAGTTATTGACTATGGTTCAGAGAAATGACAGTGAGAATGCCAGAACCACGTCCCAGCCTTAAAACTGAGGCACTACAGGTAGGCAATCAAAACTACTACATTTGATCAATTAATGCATGTTGATTGAGCTGTAAGAGAAAACCTACTGCACTCATTAAAACATTTGCCTCATCTGGACCTATACAACACCAATAATGTCAGTAGGACTATGACAGTAATAGTGAGAGAATGTCCTCAAAATTATTGTTAAAATTAAACAATAACCCCACTAGATATAACTTTACAATTCCACACATGAGTTAATTCCATTTGTATTTGAGAAGCCCTACTTATTCACAGCCCAGCTGTGTGTTGTTCCTCCAGCTAACAAACAAATTCCCACATGCTTCCACCTGCCTCTCCACATACTGCTACTTCAGCATTTCCTTTCTCCCAGGCGAGAAAAGAGCTTCTTCTGAACAACCACATCATCTATTAAATGAAATTATTTCCTCTCCTCAATGTTGTCTCGGAACCAAACTTGGGTTATTTATAAACATCAATGGACTAAATCACCACAATCAAATTCTTACATTTTTACCATCTGATCTGCTGTGAAATGTCATTTCAGGTTACACAGACAAAACCTGTGTCTCGGACCCACAGAAATTATCTCCCCTAAATATGGAAATGTCTCCATGGAACTTTTGGGTCAATGAACCAAAATCTATTATGGGATACAAATACATGAGGTGGAAAAAAAATAATACCAGTGACAAACAGGATTTACTGATCTCCATCAGTCTATGAAGTAAAGATGAGGGAGTCTGGAATACCTGACAATGTCAGCAACTGCCTGTAATTCAGTTTCCCAGGGAAAATGAAGAGGTGGGGTTAGAGGAAAAGTTAGAGCTGAGCTTATGAATAACTCCCACTGTTCTCTGAACTGCTGCTCAGCTGAGAACAAACTTTATTATGTGAAAGGTAACCGGAAAACACACCACAGAAATTTATTCTGTGCTTTTGACACCCACTCTTTCCCAACATGCAAAATGTATGCAAAATGGGTTCTTTTCTCTGCTTTCCAAATTTTTTTATGATTCTCAGAATAATAGAACAATATCCTTTATTAGCTGGTATCATAACTATACTACTTTTTCAGTTAAATTTCTTGTCTTCTTTATAATTTCAAAGAAAACATCATTTTCCCCCTGAAGCAGCAGGCAAGTTTTACTAGCTTCTCATCCATTTTTTAGACTTCACTTTTAAATCAGCACCTATCCTAGAAAGACAAAATATTTTCCAAGTTCATGCAATATTAGCCACTGACACTTAATGCTAAGCCTGAGACCTGACTAGAGACCTCAAGAAAACTTGAAAAATACCCTTGAAATAGTCTTATCTAGAAGTAAACACGTAAAAATACTTTTAATATCACTGAGCTTCATTGTGTTGTACTCTACTGAGTAAGCACCAATCATGCTTTTGAGAAACAGTTTAATATAGGCAATGTAATTAAAGTCAAAGCAATTATGATGAACCTGTACTTTGCTTGAAACTTACTGCTCTCATCTCAAATCTTGAGGATTCCCCATTTTTTTCAAGCAATGAAAACTGGTCTTTAAGCCTCCCTACAAATGGTGACTCCACCTGCAAATCACAAAGGTATTTTTGTGAGCACAGTTCTCTAGTCTCGCTGGCTATGTCCGAGAGACTTTTCTCCTGACAGAGCTAAGCACCTCCAGGCTCATCTCAAACATAATTCCCCAAAGAACATGGTGCAAACATAACCTCTTACACCAGGTGTTCCTCTGCCTGGAGAAGAGGAGACTCAGAGGTGACCTTATCACTCTCTACAACTTCTTGAAAGGTGGTTGGAGTGAGGTGGGGGTTGGTCTCTTTTTCCGGCCAACAACTGATAGAACAAGAGGACACAGCCTTAAGTTGCGCCAAGGGAAATATAGGTTGGATATTAGGAGAAATTTTTTTACAGAAAGAGTGATAAAATATTGGAATGGTCTGCCAGAGGAGGTGGTGGCATCACCATCCCTGGACGTATTTAAAAAGAGATTGGATGTGGCACTCAGTGCCATGGTTTAGTTTAGTTGAGGTGATGGGACAGAGGTTGGACTCGATGATCTTGAAGGTCTCTTCCAACTTGGAAGAATAGAATAGAATAGAGTAGAATAGAATAGAATAGACACATGTAAATAATTACTTCCATGGGTCAGCTTACCAACCAGGCTCTGCATAGAGACAAACTTTGACTTTTACCCAGCAGCCCAAAATTTACATCTCTAAGTAGCAGAACAGGATTCAATCTTTGCCTCCACCTACCAGGACTCAAATTCACATTTCCCACACCTTGGCAGATTGGTGAGCTTCCAGCCTACGGTATGAGCACAGCCAATGATGGAGCAGTTCCTGGTATTTGGTTCCCAAAGCAGCCCTGCTGCTGCAGTCTCGGGGTAATGTGGGGCACCCACAGCTGTACTGGCGAGTTTGGGAACCTTGCTGCAGGCAGCTCTTTTCATCTCTCTCTGTTAAAGCTTTTCCCTTTTGCATAAAATATTTAAAGATTCATTAGGCCTGACAGAAAGTATTAAAGAGAGTACAGCTTCTTATTCCAATTGGTAGAACACATAAGAACAGAAAGACCTGAACAGCAGTACTTTCAACTAACTTAAATGTTTATCATCTCACCATTCCAAAGGAAGAGTGGGATATGCCTTTTAACTTTCTCAGGCAAAAAAAGAAATTTAATTGATATTCTACAGCCAAGACCTGTATTCTAACCCTACATTTTAGATTAAAAGGAGGTAGCCACTGCTACTACCACGACTTTGAAAGAAAGGATTAAATTGTGACATGCTTTTTAAAGAAAAGATTTCCACACTCATCTTTGCAAGACAGAGCTTGACCTACCAAGCTACAGTGTTTAATATTCCAATATGCATTTGTCCATTTGGGTTTGGATGCCTGATTTAGATTATTCATACTGCAGATACCGTCTTTGTAACTATTGTAATCAGACATATCACTTATCCCATAATTTATTCAAGAAGTCTAAATGCCTAAATTAGACCTCTGAGTTCTGCAACGCAGGCAAGGCACCTAGACACCAAATACTTCCATAGTTTAGTTCCCCTTAATCACCTGGATTTAAATTCTAAGTAGGTTAAACCAGAAAAATTCCTTTAACTTTTGAACACCAAGAAAAAATACAGTATTTTCAAGAGAAGCCCGTCACCAAGCAGCAAAAAGAAAAAGAATGTACTCTTTCCCTGAAACAAGGGAAAAACAGAACACACAATTATACGACAGTGTCACAGCAATGTGTCACAATGAGGTGGGAAGCACTGTTACACTCTGCAGAACTCAACCACTTTAAAAAAAATTTCTCTTACACTGGGAGAACACTGAAGACAACCAGGAGCAAGAGAATATAGGGTAGTGGTAAGGACAGGGAGAAAAAGAGAGATCCTACTAGAATATTTAGTGGTGTGAAAGCTTCCACCTGGAACAGAGAGGTTCAAGCTCTTACTTGTCTTCATATAACCCAAAGGAGGCTCCAGTCAGGAAGCAATAGGATGGTCTTGGGTGGAGCTCTAACAAGGTATTCTTCCAGAAAGGACTGAGAGATTCTGCTTTGCACAAATATCTGAATATTGACTGACTTCAAAATTCAAGCTTGCACCTCTCACATGTTTGTATCATAAAGGGAAGAGGGTCAGGGTCTTTGTTCAAATTAGCCAAGAGATGCCTTGGAGTGTGGGAGTTGCTAACCAAGTCTATTTCCTGCTTGGGGTAATCTCATCTCACTCTTACCAAATTCTTTATCAGAAATTCCACTCCACAGGAAAAAAAAATCCTAGCAAGAGTTTTGCTGAAATCAGCAGATTTAATAAAAGCTTGTTATAAAAATATTACTGCCAAACTTAAGATACTGAAAATTTCCTGGTCACTTCTACTGCTAACCCACAAAGCCAGTACATCCTGTACTGGATGAGCTTTATGATGCACATGTATTTGGCAGTTTTCTGCCAATCTGCTCAGCCATCAGGCTGTTCTTCATGTAGAAAACACTAAGTGCTTGGACAGCACAGGTGTGCTGCTTTTGGCTGGGGTGGAGTTATTTCTCTTGCTAGAAGCTGCTATGGTGCTGTGTTTTGGATTTGTGCTGAAAACAGTGTTGATAACTCCGGGATTTTGGTTATTCCTGAGCAGGGCTTGCACAGAGCCAAGGCCTTTTCTGCCTCTCACCCCGCCCTGCCAGGGAGTGGGCTGGGGGTGCACGAGGAGTTGGGAATGGACACAGCTGGGACAGCTGATCCCTGCTGGCCAAAGGGATACCCCAGACCAGAATGTTGTGCTCAGCAATACAAGCTGGGAGAAGGAAGAGGAGAGGGGGACACTGGATTTATGGCATCCGACATCCCAAGCCCCCGTTACCCCATGATGGAGCCCTGCTTTCCTGGAAATGGACAGACACCTCCCTGAAATCACCTGCCTGATGATGGGAACTAGGGAATGAATTCCTTGTGCTTGCATGCATGGCTTTCACTTTACCTATTAAACTATCTTTATCTCAACCCACAAGTTGTCCTGCTTTTACCCACCAGAGAAAGAGTGAGTGGCTGTGTGGTAGTTAATAGCTGGCTGAGGTTAAACCACAACAACACATTTCCTTTTTATTATTATATATCACATAGTTCTGCATTTATTTTTCAGGATCCAACCCAGGAATAAAAAAACCCTAAAGTTTTTAAAAAAGAGACAAATGTAATTTGTTAAACAAACAAAAACTAGGTTTTGGAAGATGCCAGTTTACAGCTAATCTGTCCTTCAGCCAATTATTTTTACAGTTGGGAAAAAAAAAAAGCAAGCTTTCAGCTCTAAAGCCTACTCAGGTCTGAAACGTAGTACCTATAAACACTGCCTTATTTTGTCTTTAGTTCATCACAACTACATTGCTCTGGGAATGAAAGATACCACAATTATGATCTACTTGATTTCAGAAGGACAACTCTGTATGGTCTAATCCTCAAATGTACATCACCAGAAAACAAGAGAACAAAAAGGTGCTTTTCCTGTCAGCAAATCCTCACGCACAAACTTTTGCATTATGACAATACCTCTCACGATTTTTACAACAAGAGCATTTCAAACATTTGTAAGAGGATGAACCACACTCAGCTCCAAAGAGAGCACATGCAAAATGTTAGAGACCAGGATCTGGCCGCTGTGTGAAATCACTCTCTCCCATGCTCAAAGAGTTAAGGTTTTGGCAGCATTTCTGGGAAATGGATTCTGCTGAATGCCCCGCAGAAGCAAAGGCCTGGCTGTCTGAGGGAGTCCCTGCTGACATTCAGCTGCAGCCCACGCAAAGACATTGAAAAAAGGGCTAATGTCAGGTGTCCAGCAGGGCTGTGAAGAAACAGGACTTGCCGATTCCAGAAATGCCACGTACTCCCTCTAAGATGGATCAGGGGCTTCAAAACCCTCATTTAAATGGAAATGAGTGGGTGATTTTTATACTGTTAAGCTTAGATACAAAATACTGCTATGATTTTAATAGGATTTAATTTGTGAGACTCAAAGAGGCCAGTATTTTAAAGACAACCCTACGTTGCATTATCTCTGAGACAGCAGAAGGGCAAGATGGTAAAAAAATGCTATAGATAAAGAGCTTAAGTTGTCAGTAATACATATGTCAGCTGAACTAGACTCGCACAAAATGACTCATTTAAGGGGGCAGTGTGCAGCAGCCTAATTCCTTTACCTCTGTAAAAAAAAAAAAACCCCAACAAACCCCAAACAAGCCTACAGGGATGAATTTAGAGTCCTAAAGGAAGCAAACCAGAAACAGCCTACTAAAACTGTAGCCCCAGAAGAACCAAAACTGCAAGGAAACCACCCCATACACAGCGTGCAGGTCCAGCCATAAAAAGGCTGCAAGGTAGAACAGAGTAAGTGCAGTACCCCAGCTCTCAAGGTTTTATCTATGGAAAACGTGAAGCAGCTTACCTTAGCAAGAAAAAAGGTAGGCTGTTTCTGTGGTCAAAGTATGACATGGGCAGTTTCTATAGAATACCTCATGCACAGTAAAAACAAAACTTGTTCTAAAGAAATTTGTGCGCATACCTGTGTGGTAAGAATAAAAATTCTGGTTAGGCATAGGCAAACCTATTAAAATCCTAAAAACCACATATTTACCAGTTTTTGAACTATGAATATAATTCTCACAGTTCTCTGACTTCCTAAGGGAATTTGAGCTCTCTGGTAGACACCAGAAATGGTCTAGTAGGCAACAGGACTCAAAGGAAAATTATTTTTGAAGTCATATCAGTAAGTCCCAGCTACTCTATGTTTACATTTCCAAAGGCAGGTACTTCTACATCAGTAGTTTACTGTGCTTCAAAAGCTTTTTCTTATGCAAATCTTCCTAGAATCTACATTTCACACCTTTTGAATGTCAGCATGCTATCATGCTGGAACTAAGAAACTGGATTCTTTTGAAGTGCCCCTCATCTTTCCTGAGACTAGGCATTTTGGGATTAGGGGAAATGTTTGGAATTTCTCATCGGAATCGACAATTTACATACTGACTTCAACCTCTATTTCCCACCAGGCTGTCCAAATTGGGTTAGCATTACACTATTTAAACACCATGTTTTATTTATTTACAAATATGAGCTTTGATTTTTTTGTTCTTATGCTGCTAAAGAAACAAGAGCCCTTGCATATTTGCAGTTTCATACACTGCAGTGAGATAACTCTCTTCAGATTCTGTCTCCCCTGTCTGCCAAGTGTAAGTTTCTTTTGTCACAAACTGTGTTGATAAAATGGATCCTTGTGCACAAGGTTTCTGTTAAAAAAAAAATAAAAAGCCAACACCCAAACATTGAACTGATCTATATTCAGGCCAGCCATGACAGAACTTGTAGAGTTCAATCTTATCCCATTTTGCATGTGTATACAACACACCCAATTTCATCCACAGCACAGTTTACTTCTAAATTGCATCTGTGAAATAGGTGCTCAAGTGCCAAATTCGGCTTCTGTGAACCTCTCATCCCATGAAAGTAATTATAAATTATTATGGCACTTAGGGGAAAGAGAATTTTAACATTTACATATGTATGAAAGTCTAATATTTTCAAATTAATAGCATCTATATGAAAGATGACTCACTTGTTAATAGATTAGGAGCTTTTCTGCAAAAACATATTATTAGTCACCTCAATTAGGGAGGTCAGCAAATCCATCTTTCCATTAGCTGACGCAAGGAATCAATCCAAGATAAAAGGTGCTCTGCTACAAAACCTTTGATCTTGTGTTCAGTACTTTCCAACATATCAGCATACATCAACAACATGCTCTGAAAAGGAAAAATAGCTGCTGATTTCTAATGAGAGTGTACTATATGAAAAATCGATGCAGAAGAAAGCTGATTACTTTACCAACATCAGCCGCCTCACCCAGATTTAAACCTTCTTCTACACTAGCTGGTTTGGAGAGATTACAGTATAAATCTCAATGCACACAGCCATGTCTCCTACAAGGATATTTTGACCAAAATACCTTGAATAACTGCATTTGCATGCACAAATCAAATACCTCTCGTGTAAGAATATAAAGTTGGGAGCAGGGTGGATTTTAAAGCTTGTTGAACAGTTCAAGATTGTGACTGCTGAGGATCGAATATTTCAAATAATTAATTTTAATGTAAAACAGCAAGTTTTCAACTTCTGCTTGCCCACAGCAATACAATACTTCGTTCTTCCTGTCATTTTGGAATGCATCCTTCACCTGCAAGCAACAGTGGAAGATCTCCTGAGCCACCCAATGCTCAGACACTGTGGATTGATGACTACAGCAGAAGCTGTTCTTTCCACACTTGTGCCTCCAGAAATCGAGTTCTCAGCTGAAAAAATGAAATATTTGTGAGCCTCACCAGGCTGAACTATCAAACTTCGGCAGCATCTCACCAGCAATTTGAAAACACTGAAATTTACCGATGCTTTGTTTGTTGGCATTTTCTTGGCTACTTTAATACATTTTCTTGAGCAAGAAAGACATCAGATGACCAGATATGGCCAGAAGTGTGAGAATACTGCACATAGGACTTGAAGTAATAGAGCACCTGATATTCAGGATCTCATAAACAACATTTGGCTGTATAGAGACACGTGGAAAGTTCTTGCCCGCGGAGTCTTTGCCCAAGTTTCAACCAAGACACAGCGAACCAATGACAAAAACTGCACTGCCCATGTGCAGAATGAGGCTTTGCCACTCAGTTTTCCTTGCCATGATTTGAAGGCAACATTGCAAGGCAAAAGTCATCTTGGGGAGATGATCAGAGTGTATCGTCCCTGTATTGTCCCACAGCTCATCCTCCTGTTTCACTACAAGATGGAACCAATTTTACTGCGTCATGATCATGCTCTCGTTCTGCTTGTTCTCAGTCTCTCCAGCGTGCCTTCCTCACTGCTGTCTATCCCACTTGGAATTTTAACTGTTGCATCTTCTCACATTTGTTATCATCAATTCTTCAGGGACAGCAAACCAAGTCTCCCAGAAAAGTATTTGCACGTGGTTTTCTTGTTTTAAGCCACAATAAGGAACAACTGCAAACTTTCCTACTCAGTCAAAAATCCAAACGGCCTAAAATGATTGCTGAAACAAAAGCAGTTCCCAGGTATATCATCAGCCACTGCAGAGGACTACAACATGTGCACTGCTACATACAGAACAAACCAAAACAAAAGCAAAATCAATTCATTCACTGTCTTTTCTTGAAGTGGAAACTATGGGCCTTTTTGAAGTTATCAATGCACTTCAGTCAACCACAATGGCAGCAATTATTTTAAGACTATTTTGGAAGATTACAGCTTGAAGTTCTCACAATTAAGGTAAGTTCTTCCCAGACAGATGATATGCATTCCTTCTTTTCATTGTCTTTGAAACATAAGGAGGAAGAAAATAGGAATCTTTTTAACAAAATTCACAGAAGCAGCAATCATGGACAGAACTCAATTAAACCTGTGGCCTTTGACACGATACGTGGTATTTTCAGCCCTCTGCCATGAAATATTGGCTACACTCACAAAGGAACGGACTTGAAAATCTTCTCTTCTGGATATGTCAAGTCTCTTACACCAAGTACCACTTCGGAAAGACAGGCAGTTCAAATGAATTACTAGAATTTCAGGATAAATTTAGAATATGGCTGCAGCAATCACTGTCCCTGTGAAAGAACATATAAAAAACCTCTGATCAAAATGTTCTGGCACTTACTCTCATGTTGAAATGACAGCAGCACCTTTGACAGCAAAGCAGAACACAGCACATTACACTGAGTTATAAGGAGCTTTGTGTGACTTTTAGGAGGCTGAGCAGCTTTAAGAGATAAGCGACAGAAAACCATTAAGAACTTGGACAGCTCTGGAAATGGGAAGGCCTAGCACAACCCACCTTAAAAGAAAGCATTCAAACTTCTGGTGGATATACCACAACACTGATGGATGCAGCTTTCCAAGTACAAATTCAAGGATTTTCATTATTAAGATCTTTACTAGATCCTAGAACGTGACGGAAAATACCCAAACAGAGAAGTTTTTCCATTCAGGAGATTGGTTCTTTGCCACAGATATCTTCCTGCTAGGTACAAGGATTTTCAAAGCAAGAGGCAATTCCCTCTGGCAGCAGTGCTCAGTCACCCACCACTCAAGCCATCAGGTGCAGTAAGCTGAATTCTGAGTAGGCATCAGAAACCCATCTGTTCAGAATGTGAACTAGACAAGCTAAAATGAGTACCTTCAACAGGACTGACAGCTAGAACGACTTTTGTCAGTGAAAAGCTTTAGTACTGTGCTGTCTAACCTTGCACATCACTCCAGGAATCGAGGGAATAGAGAAGAACATAAAGGAGATGTGACTTCATGGTAATAAACATAAAACTATCCTACACTGAATAGTCTTGCATTGCCTGTGGCTCAAAATGGACAGTTAATACAGACTGTCTTGATAAAATCATTTAGGGTAAATCTCTCACTGAACAAATACTGGCTCTTACTGAGTCTTTTCAGGAGCTGCTTACTCATGAATTAGCACTACATGGCCCTTCAAGCAGTTTGCCATGCTGTTGGGCTTCTTGCAGAGCAATGACTGAACTCTCGCTTCTTTATACACCAGGCAGAGAACACATAACTGCTCGAGATCTGCAGTAATAGAGATCAAATGGACAGAAATGCTATGCAATAAAGCCTTTTTGGTTCTTTATGCAGGCCATCCTGTAACCAAGTGCTCTGCCTTTAAACACTGTGCAGAGAAACATCTTAATCTGCTGATAGATCCAGAGGAACAACTGTCAAGACAGAAAGGAGAATGGAATTCCCTGTTGAGAGTTCAAGGCATCAATCCACCAACTATAGCAAGAGCTTATGCTTGTCTGAACACAGACAGTCATCTCAGAGCTACATGTTTCATAAGTGTCTTTTAATTCAGAACTAAAACCAAAAATAATTGAAAAGGGCTTGTAGCGTTGAAAACCTGGAACACTCACTTGTCTAGTGTTAGACATTTCATTTCAGGACAACACAACAAGCTGGCTCTGAAGATCCAAATTCTACTCATCTCTTGGATATGTTGTGGGACCTAGAAAGAATTAGGGAAAGGACTCTCTCCATCCATCTCAACACAAGGCCAAAGGAGCAATGGTGGCTCTTACTTAAATGCTAAGTTTAAGGCACGTTTCAGAACACCTTGCTGTGCCTTCCCAGAGGAATAAACTCATACATTAATTAAAAGCAGAGTTTAGCTCTTTTTTTTCACTCAAATGGATGCCTAGATCAGCTTCACTAGACAGAAGATTTGTACACCTAATTAACACACAAACCCTGAATCCATTACTAAGAAACCACTCGGCAACCCTGGATTTCATAATCCCTGCATTCCTTTTAGATTTCACCTAACATTAACATATGTTTTACTCATCATTAAAACAGTCTCTTGGCAACACTTTTTTGAGACAGTTTTGCTGTAGAGATTCATGACGGGTTAAGGGATAAGGAGCACACGAAGTGTTCTCCTCTATCCTTTCGGTTTCAGGGAGCAAGGAGGAAGAAACAGGAAGAGCCAGCAGATCAATACCTGGCTCCGAGCCTGGTGGCACTGGCAGGATTTTGCGGTTTTTAATTATAGATCAGTTTACATGACAGCAGGCCTGCTGGCAAGAGGCAGGGTACACCTGTCTCAAAGGGGAAACAGGATCTGTGCGCAGGAGCCAGCAGGGCTCATTGAGAGCGCTCGACTGCGTTGCAAGGGGGAAGGGAAAACAAACAGGCTCACCGGAGAGGAGCCACTGTCTGAGGGACAGCACCAGCGAGGTTCTGCTGTCTGCCGTGGCTGGAGGGACGGGATGGGGATCCATGCAGCAGCAAAAATGCCGTTACTGATGCGCTAGAAACCGCAGAAGCACCTGAGAATGCTGGCACGGGAGTCAGAGATGGTGCTGCGCAGAGAGGAGCGCGGCGCCGACGCAGGGTCTGGGCACGAGCGCTGCAGGGAGCTGGGCTGGGGGTGGCTCAGGGGACACCTCGTGGCTCTCTGCAGCCACCTGAAGGGACCGGGCTCTTCTCCCAGCCAACAAGCCATAGGACAAGACAAAACAGCCTCACGTTGTGGAGAGTTGCCGGGATGAACCACACGTGCTCATAGAGTTATTGGTGGAACTCCCTTATTGATTATTATAGGCCTGGTTATATACATTAGTCAGCTTGTTCACGAGCCACTTAGCAACTTATGATTGGATAATAGCTATTATCACGTGTATAATAGTTAATACTATTAACTATTAGTTAATTAGTCAGCTTGTTCACGAGCCACTTAGCAACTTATGATTGGATAATAGCTGTTATCACACATATAATAGTTAATACGGATTGGCTATAGCTAAACAATCATGCTTTTTCTCTATTCTTTTCTTGTGGTTACATGCTCCTGTGTTCTCATCCTGTCTTCCCATCTTGTCCCTTTCCTACCAGTGACTTTGTTTCTTCTTTCTTCCTTCTTCAGGCTAATCAAGGTTGCTGAGGCCTGGGTTGTGCACATTCCAATGAGCAGCTCCCGTGAGACACTGCTCCCAGCATCCATTTTCTCTGAGAAACTGCTCAACAATTACTGAAACCTGGGTTGTGCACGTAGCTTAGCTCTGCATGTCCTTGCTCAGAGAGCCATTCTTCTACCTCACGTTGTGCCAGGGGAGGCTGGATGTTACAAAAATTCCTTCACTGAAAGGGTGGTCACACACTGGAACGGGCTGCCCAGAGCAAGTGGTTGGGTCATCATCCCTGGAGGCAGTTAAAAGATGTGCAGCTGTGGCACTTGGGGACATGGTTTAGTGCTGGGCAACAGGTTTTGCGATCATGGTCAGTAATCAGTTCACTTTTTCATTCAGATTTTGTTTTTACGAAGAAAACCTCATTAAAATCCTAATATACAACATTCAATAAGTGTAAAAGGACAGCTGGTATCATAATACACTATGCTAAAAATAAAACCTCATTATTTGGTTATTTTTACCAGAAAAGGACAGAGCAGCTCCTTTTGATTAAACTACCACAAACAGTTCAAGAAACAAATAATCAGCGGCAATTCAACTGTTTTAATTTAAGTAAAAGCAGTTGAAAAAACAGCTAGTTATTAAATTATTTAAAATCTTATACAGAATAGGTGGAAAAAAGCATTTAAATAAAAGTAAATCACTACTTGAGCTAGTGAAGAGTGATTTATAAACTCAAACCTCGGCTACTGTCAGAAGAGAATATATAATGGGAACTAAAAACATTAAAAAAATTGCATCTTTCCTTGGTCAAGATTAAAATAATTTTTTAAAAAGCTCTGGAGAACAGCCAAGCAAATAATGCGATTGCATTTCTATGAGTCAAAAATCACCATCCTATCACTTTCTAACCATTGCTTCCCTCAAATCTTTTGGACAGCAACTGTCATGTTTATGTACGTGCTGGGACAACCAGAAAAATACACCACCAGCCCCGAAACACAACCACAACATAAATAGTGAATCAAACCGTTACGGCAGAAAAGGGCCGAGAGCAATAAATAATGGATGAATAAAGGCTTTCAAGAAAGCTTTGCCATTCTCATGGTCTAAAGGTCTGAGCACAAGATTTGTATGGGAGGTGGTAACTCTGCCAGCTGATAAACAGGAAACAGCTCTCCGAGCACGCTTGTCCTTCATTAGGCTTTGCTGGTTTTCTATGAAATCTCTGAAACTATGAAGCAGCAAATAACAAATAGAGTGCATTCATACTGGTCATGTATTTTAAAAGTAGAGTTTTAGCTAGTCTATGATTTTCAGAATTCAGGACTGGTTTACTGTGTATTATATTTTTCCCACTCCACACCCACAGCTCTGCTCACTATCCTACAGACAGCTCAGGTCTCACAGGAGCCAGTTAATGGAATGAACTCCCTCCATAATATCCCCCCTCACCTCCAAGCTGCCAGCCAGGTTTATTTCCTACTGAAACTGAGCAACATTACTCGGAGCAGAATTCCTTATTTTGTTCTCAGCTTGAAAGTTGCTGCTTATGTCCTTTTTCCACCCCTTAAAAAAGAGGTTTTGACTGCAAAAAGTTTGTTCACTCCTCTCTTGGCTCTATCATTAAATCTAGAGCAAGATGTTTTACTTCTCTACAAGCCCTGCTGTGGTCATCAGCTTCTCCTTGGAGATGTTTCTTCCCTTCAAAAAAGGGGTAGGTATTGCCATATGGATAATCAGAATATTTAACTGTACCCTGAAAAAGCTGTGCTATGGTAGCACGGACATGACTGGTACAACTTTTTAACAGCCTCTAGTATATGCTTTTAAGAAAATACAATAGGTCAAGACTGTTGCTAATATGAGGTTTCTGAGTTGTCTTCCAGAAAATAAATAATTTCCTTGAAACAAATCTGTGCATTACTGATGTAATAACGAACAACACTTAGACACAATGGCGCCCAGACACTAAACATACCTTAATTTTCCCAGAAGACAGACTGATAGCCTTACTGGAAAATCTGACCATTTATCTGGAGGAAGAACTTAACCCTGGAGATCTCTGTGCACCGTTCTCCTCGCAGCAGCAGCGGCCACGAGTCACTGCTGAGACCAGGCAGTGGCACCATACAATAACCCTCCTGTGCCTCTCAGCTGCTGGCACTGCCAGTGACGCACCAGCGACTCCGCTCAGGCCAGGAATTCCTGGGATGCAGCTTCTGCGCCCACCACGAGAGCAGCCTCTCAGCCTCACACATCCAGCATCCCAGCCAGGTAATGACCTCCAAACCCCACGTCCTGCCCGGCGTACATAAAAGCGGCTGTATTCAACCCAAACAAAAGCCCTGCCTACATTCTGACACTACTAAAATAAACACGACATGATTAAATCCTCAAAAAGACCACGACATTTATGGATTCTCTTATTGCTCTCCCTCCTCTCAGCAAAATCTCTATTAGGGACCCTAGTTCTAAAGATAAAACACTTGCCTTAAACAACCACTTTTAAGGTTCCTAATGAAAAGTTTCAAGGACCCTCAATTTTTATTGATGTGTCTGCTCTAAAAACATTTTCAGTGAAGGAATATAGCACGAATAGTAAGTCACTAAAAATAAACAACTGTGCTGACACAGTGTCTTAAATGAAAAATCAAGTATTCTTCATAAGCGATTTTAATAGAAAAAAACCACATTTATGTAAAATTAGTCTGACAGAAAAATTCCTTTCATTACTTAGAAAAAAGTAACGCAAGAACCTCGACCCCTTTAAAACCAACAGAAAGTCAATTTAAATATGTAATATAAATAGATAACAGCTGAGTAATGAATCCAAAGCTGAACCAATGACTCCATTGAGCCATTCAATCCATTTATTACCTTCTGAACGTTGCTACGGAAGTGAAGACTAAAATTTATGAATAAAGCATTTCCTTTCCCAAGACAGAAATAATTAAACTAGAAATAACTTAAAAATAAATCAAATTACAAATTACAATAAAATTAAATCAAGCTACCCTACAAATTACTGTAAAAAATACATTGGCAAAATATGATTTAGTAAAAAAAAAGTTAAAAAATTAAAAAGTTTAACGATGTGCTTGCAAAAATGTGAAACTTTGGAAGCAGTTGTCTTGCATGGAAAAAGGTACTTCAATATCCTGACTTCCAGCTTACCTACCAAACGATAAGAAACAAAGTTCTTCATGTGTTTGAGTCTCACCATATGTTTTAGAAGTACTGGTCACACTTCTAAAGCACATTGCCCGTGTATAAGCAGTACTCCTCACTGGCAAGACTGGCTATAACTTAAAGGAACAACCAACTAGAGAAAATACCAGAACGTTGAGGAGTCAATTTCTTGATTTCAGTATTAAAAGCAACTCTAGAAATCACAGGTAAAGCTCCTGAGAGAAAGGGATTCTCTTATGGGAAATAATGAAAAGACTTCCTACATAGGTCAAGGAAGTATGAAAATAGTATTTCCCAGTTAGCTCTTTTTTCACAGATCTTGATTATATTGGAAAATCGACAAGAAACATCAGGCTCACACTGGACTTTGGCCTTCTGGCTGGCCTTCCCGAAAAAATCTCCTCACTCTTAATCCCTACCACTCTTGCATGGGAGATTTCAGTAAGCCCTCTTTCACTCACAGCGAGTTTACTAACTACAGAACGTGGTCAGGAAGAACAGAGCCAGCCCAGACCATGTGTTTCCATCTATTCACAGGAGAAGCATGCAAGAAAACTGCCCATGGTCAGTCTAAGAGAAGAAACATCTCAGCTCTGGAAGCTGAACTCCCGGTGAGTGTCCCACGAGTGTAAAGACACAGTGAGTTCAATCCTTCTCTGCCTGATTCTGGTTTGTCAGGGAAGAGGCAAAGGCTAAAATACTGTGCCCCTCCTTGCCAGGAAAACTGCATCAATGCTAGAATTTTTATTTAATAGCTATGCTTTCTTTTTAGAAGCAGGAACTTTCTCATTCTCCTTGTCAACACAGCTCTGCATGTGAAGTTAAAGAGATGACTAATCCCCATTAGCAACATTTTGCACAGCAGCACTGTCTGAAGCACTCAAGGCAGACACTGCCAACCCTAAGGGAACCTCCCAAGCACCCACCCAACCGCTCCATTTCCACCACTTGTTTTATGAAGGGCCTTCACGCTCCTCCCAGTCACCACCTTCTCCTCAGTCATGTGGATATGCCTGTTTTAAAGGGATACTGTAAGAATAAGAGCTCCATAAAAGGAGGTAGCATATACAGGAGGTGAACATAAATACAGAATGAACATTCCAGGTACTCTCCATTCATAGTTCTTGTTTTCTTTAAATGATTGTCCATGTGTTATCATCACACTACAGGTGGCTTCACGCAGTACCTGTATATTCCATGGATTACCACAAAACCCTAAGATTGTGGATAGTTACAGCTTTTCTGCTGCCTGGACGCTTCTATTAGTGTCATGCTTAAAAAATGCATGAATGAAAGACTACTTGCAGCTCTCCGGGTCTCCCAAAGGAAAATTCCTCTGAAATGCTACAGATAGAGTTTGTCCCCAAACTACAAATTTCTCTCTCTGCTGTATTACAACACGCCCCAGTGACCCAGAAGAACAGACTCTGAGGAGGAACTGTCAAGCTCAGAGTGTTCCCACTGGGGAAAAAACAATTTAAAAAAAAAGGCATGTTTATAAAAAAGACCAAGTTATATATAATATGATGATGAAACTCATTAGAAGGTAGCTCATGCGATGCTGTCTCTGGTAAGGATAAACAGGATATTTTGACACAGGCAAAGAAAAATCCTTCACAAAAAGTGCAACTCAAACCACCTGGGCTTCGGGTTTCAGATATTTACAAAGTTCAACTGTATACTGAAGGAACAACCCAGAGGGCAAAAGAGGATCAGTTCTCAGGTGCCCACATTTCTACAGTCCAGTCTGCTGAGATGACAGCTATCAATATACCCCTCCTGTGGACAGATAAAAGATGTCAACCTCAAATGATCGGTCTGCTGCCAATACTTGTCTCATGTGCCACCGCGTGTTTCCATCACTGACTTGGGGTACCCACCAGCCAAGGCACAATCACAGGATAGGCAGGCTTGGAAGGCACCTCTGGAGAACATCCATTCCAACGCCCCTGCCAAGGCAAGGTCACCGACAGCAGGCGACACGGGAATGCATCCAGAGGGTTGGGATGTCTCCAGGGAGAGACTCCACAACCGTTCCAGTGCTCTGCCACCCTCAGTGTAATGAAGTTCTTCCTCATGTTGAGGTGGAGCTTCTTGTGTTTTAGTTTATGACCACAACTTCTTAAGAAGACACATATCAAAGGTTATTTATTTACTCCAAGCCTGTTGGTGTTTCATAACTGAATTCCATCTGGATAGTAATTAAGAGTTAGTAATCAGCTACATTCATTTAGCACAATTTAGGTATTTTATCAAATACATTTGCTAATGAATAGATTGAATTTTTTAAAAAGTTCAGGGCACGGAGACATTTATCAGGTGCTAAATCTCAAAAATATATGTAGGACTCTTACTGAGTCAATCAGTTGATCAACCAATCCAGAACAAGAGACAACATCTGGTCCAAAATGCAGCACTTACATCCTCAGGAAGATGAATGGTGCTTATTTTAGTTAGAGCAGCAGAACTTCTTTAGAAGTTCTAATTAAATTTCTGAATGAAAGAATCAGCAACAGGAAAATTTCAATCTGTCTGGACAGCACAGAAGACTTCAGCAAGGCTCTCAATTATAAAAACTAATGCTACACCAAGATGAATTTCTCCTGAACTGAGGCATGGGGGAGGCAGAGACAAACCACCTGAAGAAGCACATCTCACCTAGAGGTAGATCTGCAGTGTACCAGCTGCATCTCCTGGCAAAGATGTGGGGTAGAAATGCTTTGACATTCATATTGGGCATAAACGGATTAAGGAGGCTTCTCTTCTAATTCTGTGCATTCCTCTTTCATAAGCCATTTATAATGGTGTTACTTCATATTTAGTCACAATACTTATTTACTTTTAACAAAGGATTTGTGAAGTGAGTCTTAGAGGTAGCTTAGTTACAGATCGTTCCTCACTTAAGGCTGTAATGAACCGGTAAACAGAACATTATTTTGTGTGGGAACTGAAGTATGCTCAGCCCTTAGCACACTGCTCTGAACATCCAGATGATGACAACTCTCCCAGAACATGCACAGACAAGGTAAAGCGGTGGAAGAAAAGTCTTCCAGCCAGCAGTGGGAACAATGAAGGCTCTCCAGCACAAGACACAGCACATCAAAACCTAACTAACAGCCACTGAAACTTCCTAAGCACCGGTCAGAAACACTGTCAAAGAGCACTTGGACACAAGAATGAAAGAAAACTGAAGTCCTAAAATGGTTGTTAAAAGAACCTGGATGAAGCTAACAGGCTAATGTTTTTGAGATTAACTTTGAAATCATACAGAGAGGAACTTTCTGAATAGCAACAGACCTGCCTAGAAATGGAAAGAAAACCTTACCTCTTCATGTTACACCTATGTAAGCTTTCCTTTAGTTCATAAGAAGAAAGAAGGGGAGTCTCTGGAATTCTGAGACAATCCTACCATAATCTCAAGTAAATGCACTAGGAGATACAGATGTTCTACCTTTGGACACACTTCCTGCACTCCAAGTTCCTGGAAAGGAAAGCTGTTCATAAAAGCAATAGTCGAGACACCTGCATGAAGAGATGAAGGTTCCATATCCATGAGTATCTCAGTCATGCCAATACAGCCGAAATCACATCAGGCACATGCTGCATTGCCTTCTGCAAAACCCTGTGTGGCTGCAGACATCAGCTGGGCTGCACAACAGACCAGAAACCCCAGGCAGCCCTGAAAACAGACTTCTTGTGGAACAGGAGAATCAACGTTCTTTTCCTGGATTTTAAAGAGGCTGATCTCAGGTCCTTCCTAAATGCCAAATGGGGAAAAAAAAAATCCCAACAACAAAAACAAACAAAAGGCAAAAACCCAGTACCCTGCATCCTGGAGGCCTCAGTCATGATACAGCAACTCAAATGTCTTGTACAACAAGGACAGCCAGTGCTCCCTGCAAGCAGAGTGCTGGCCACTGGTTCCAATCATGGGTAAGTCAGGAACTAGTGAACCTCCAAGTGTTGTAAGAGGGGCAATTTAAAGTCTCTTTACTTACTGAAACTGCTTGGGTCATGTTAAGTCATCATGTGCAGTTGTTGCCTCACAGGAAGAGAAATCCATCAGATGTTTTCCAAACTCCCTGTGCCTTGAGAACATTTATACAAGACAGGCATCTTGAGCAGACCAAGAGTCCCAAGTAGCATGACCTGACACCTGACCTTTGACATGGTATCCTTTTACCAGGTGTAGAGTGCCAGTCTGCCTGTCTGGTACTTCTGCAGACTGACAGGAGTTCGTTAAAAGGCAGGGTGAGAAAGAAGCAGGATGTTATATGCATGACTCTCAGTATCCAGCAGACAGAAATTCAAGATAAAGGCATTTCAGCCAGGAACATGACTAACCAGAAGTGACTGCTGAAGGGGACGGAGACTGAGGCAAAATGAGTCATATGCTTCCCAAAGAACACTCAAAACACGCCAGGGAGAGAACACAAACTGAGCAAGTGATTGTGTGTAACTCGTAGCCTGCATATGAAGATCACCAACAGATGGCATTCAGGTACACTGTGATGTCTGCCCAATATTTAAGAGGCTGAAGTGTGAGATATGGTGGGCTCCTCTATGCAGCAGATTCCTCAAAACCCTTCATGAGAGCAAGCCTTCAGTTTGGGCTTATTTATGAGGAGCTTTCTAGGTAGGGGAATCATCCAGGAATGCTTTGAGTTCATACAGTTGAAAGTAGATATAAACATGTCTGAAGAGCTTCACGTTTTAAAGTCCTACACAGAATAGTCCTAAAAGAGAAGGTTCCCCATCCATCCATCCATCCATCCACCCAATCTCCTTTGGTCCATACTGATGACTTGTAAAACCTGGTGAACTCCTTCTATTCTCAGCACTGCAACAAAGTAATTCAAGGATAGATGTAAAAAAAAACCGAACTTTGCCTCCATGCTGAGATTTAAACACACTGATCCCACTTGAGGCTGTATGAAAGAAACAATATTCCATAGGAAAAAAAAAATGCCAGCTCCATCCAACATCATCTAGTAAAGCAGACAATTTAAAGAAAACCTGCAGAATAGGCCAGAGCACTATGGAGGGAGCAGAAGGAAGGTTTCTGCACAGGCTCTGATGTAACTAGAGTCCAGGGACCACTTGTCACGACAGACCCTCAAGAAGTCTAAACTGATATGAGGGATACAGGCATCTCCCAAGTCTAGGGCACAAGAAGAATGGTCTTGGCCATTCATCAGCTCATGCAGGAAAAGCTGATGTAGGCACAGATTATTGTTCTCTGATTCACCTCTTGGGCTTGCTCATGTACAGGATGGAGCTGAAGACTTTCACGAGGGAAGGACCTTCCCTTGGTGCCCTGAAGCAAGCAAGTCTTGGCAACAGGACCATGTGGAGACTGCCAAAGGACTGAACTTCAGGCTGGACTCCGTGCCTACGAGCTGGAGGAGGAATCATGAGCTGAATGTTTATGCAGATCTCAAACATTAAAGATCACTCTGATTCAAGGCCAAAGCTGATGGATGTGTCCAGAAAATAATTAAGTAGTCTCCCCTCCCTTATTTGAAAGGCATTAGACTGGAAGTCTTTGTAAACCAAATATTTCCTCAGGGATCTGGCCCTCCAAGAAAACATAAGTATTTGGCACCCCTGCTGGGCAAGGGCATAATGGATGCCATTTAAAATAAGTCAGCTTCAGGAAATGAGACAGACACATGAAAGCAAAGACAAAGAATTACTTAAAACGAGCTAAACAGCATAAAAACAAAGTGTATGTAATGCGAGCTGTTGCTTAGCCCTGTGCCACTGAAGGGACCACGCCAGCTGTGTGCTTGAGGGGTGCACCACACGTTTCTTTTACAATTTACAGATCCATTAAAAAATGGGTTGGAACCTAGTCCAACCTCTCACTTAAAGCAGGGCTAGTAGCAACACTACATCATCTTGGCTCCTCCCAAATATTTATCCTTGCACCATAGCCCACGGATTAGCACTTTCATATATATTTCAAGCCTGACATACACTGGCAGAACTTTCCTTTTAGTTTGCTTAAACAGGAAATAAGTTGGATGGCATTTGTGCAGAGACGGTCAAAAATTTCAGTCTCACTCATATGCACATGCAGTAATTCAAGCTGGAATTCCAAATCCGGTGTGTACTGCAAATATGCAATAGTACTAACCAGAGAGCATCTCTGTTGGCTAGAACTGTTCAAGGTAATTGTAATAAATTAACATTTTATCCCACAGACCTGTACTACATAGCAAAACTGCCTTCATCTTAAAAAAACCAAGAATGCTCATAGATGATAAAGAGTATGAAAGTAGCAAAATGTAAGAATGCTGAGTATTCAGATTCAGCTGCTTTTCTACCTCAGTGTTTTTCACAATTTATCTTGGCCAAAACCAAACCAGCGCAAAAGGAGCAAAGTTACTACATGTAAAAATGTTCATCCAGTCCTCACAACAGCAGTTTCCAGGTCAAAAAAAAACTAGGAAAAAAATCAGCTAATAAATATTTATGCTTTCTAGACCACAACAATGCTGCAGTTTTCACCAAAGATCAATAGTACCACATCTTTCAATGCATCATCTCCTACTTCTGCAAAGGCCTCTGCACTCCCTCAGGCAACCTCATTTCCTTTTCTCTTTATCTGTTCTGAACACAGCCAACTTCTGTGCAATGGAAAACAGAAACCAGCTTAGCAAAAGACAGGTTTAACCAACCCAACAGGCAAGAGGAGCTGAAAGGAAGAAAAAACATCATTAATTTACTAGAATAATGATCAGCAATGTTGGGATCTGTAGGAAAGTACGTGCCCATAAACCAGGCAGTGCAAAAGGAAAATCACACAAGCTTCAATATGGTAATTCAAATAATTTTCAGAGAAATCAGAAGAGACCTTTGCTTTCCTTCAACTAATATTTTAGGCTTCTTGTTACAGATTAACAAAATGTGCCTAAGACTTTGCTGCTCCCTTTCTCTACTCCCAAACTGGTTTTCAAGAAGTGTTTTCATACAGCAAGTAACCGAGTTTGTACTATGGCATGACAGACTAACTTGAAATTTAGCAGGCCAGGCTACACACAGCTATTTACAGCAGCTATTGAGGACAATACATTTCATTCCACTGACTTCGATTAAAAATCTTTCACTGAGCGCAAATGGGATGAAACTGAACTCAAAGCAGCTGCTTACCTATCAAAGGTGAGTATCCTCTGCATAAATCCCACCAGGGAGAAACAGATTAGCAAGCAATAAGCAATTAAAACCACAGAAAAAATATTGTTCCATCTTGAGAAGGGTCTGGCTCCCTCTTCCACTGTGATCCTGAAGAAAAACTGCTTTTTCCAAATTCAGAACACTTGTTCTGAGACACATGGGAGCGAAGGAAGCTGATCTAGCCACTGAATGCACATTACAGCAGTAATGGCTATGAGTGCTGCTATGCAGACAAGGCATTTGTTATCGCTTCCTTAGTCTTTTTTACATGATCTATTGCTTTTCCTGGCTATCCTTTCTAAGAGTTCTTAATCTCTATGCCCATTTCACAGGCATATATATGTCTCTCTATAAAAAATTCATATATATATATATACACATATATATGTGAAGGAAAAATTTAAAGAATGCTGATTAACAATATAAGTTCAGAAATTCTATCACTAAGAAAATGATGTTCCAAAGCACATTAAATTTTCAGTGCTGCTATAAGGCAAGTAGTATCTTACAGGCTTTTTGTTTAATGCAGACACAGAAACTGAAAACCTTAATTTCTTCTAACCTCATCCACGAGGCAGGAAGTTTTATTTCTTCCACAGCTTATACAAAAGAAGTAGTAGTTACAGAAATATTCTATTTCTTCCACCAACAGATATGACAAGAGGACTTTGCTGGGGCTCATTTGCTTATAAGCACTAACTTAGAATTACTGCCTGCGGTATTTTTGAGTCAAGCTGATTCTGTGAGATTAAGTACTCGGCTGATACGATTTTTTTAGTATTATTTTTTATGTTTTGGGGAAAAAAAGCCCTCACGGCTTCAATTCTAACCCTAGCAAGCTAGTGCCTGAATTGCAGCAGCTGCACACTCCCCACCTACGAGCACAAAAGAGGGCATCATCAGTTTCTCTGCATATAGATCTTCTGGAACACACAGCTCCCGAGGCTGCCAGGGATCCCAGGTGCCAGCTGAAAAGCCCACCTCTCAGACTACCACTTAGTGGCAAGCCAGGAAAATGCCTGTACATCAAGAAGCGGAACAAAATTTAATTTGTTCATGAGTTAAAAATGCCATTCAGAGTCAAATCACACAAACTCGGGGAGACACATGCCCTAAAGACCTTACTCAAAAGTCACAAAGCTCAACCCATGTCTCTGTTTCTCTCCTGTTGTCTAACTGGGTTAGAGACACAAAAGTCAGAAGAGGAAAGGAGGCTTTTGATCACTTGCCCATCAGCAGCTAATCTTTAACATGTGCTCAGTTTATCTCTAACTTGCCAGAGACAGAAGGTAACAGCTGAAAAGTCTGTACATTTTGTTTAACATTTCGTTTTGTAATAGGAATTACACTGTCACGCCACTAATGAGATTAGATATTTATTTAAAATTCACACGGATATTCTGAAATCTGTATAATTCATAAAGCTGTTATCTAGCATTGACATCTTCAGTATAAACACCTATAATTACCTACTTGCCCATTAATCATTACTCTTTTGTTGATTTTTGGTAATTACTGCTGTCTCTTTGCTCCCCCTTTCCTCTAAGTTGGTAGAGCAGGGGATACATGAAAGACACATTAACTTGGAAGTAGTCAGTCATCTTGAGCAGTTCCAAGTACTGGTATGAACATGAATTAGTGAAAGCACCACAGAGCCCTGACACGAGTAGGACAATCTGTTTGCACCGGGGTTTAGGTGCATTTATCAAGCCCTGGCCAGGACTCTGACTCAGCCCTATCTCTGGAACATGCTGTGACTTAGTCGTTACAAAAACTTACATTCTACCTCTTGACCACCGTGAGTTCCTCCCACAAAAAGACATTCATAGAGGTAAAAGGATGTCTGCTAAAAATGCAAACAGACTTTCAGCATGCAGCATTATTTGACAGCAATGAAATATAATTACAGAGGCAACTGCTGAAAGAAGCACTCCTTCCCAAATAAACACCAGCATCAGGCTAGCGGATCAATCCATTTCCTAGATTCTAATGAACAAAGATCCTTCAAAAAGCCTCTGCTCTGACTATACAAACACTGAAATTTTATCGTTGCTTTGTAAATTAGCTGGTAAACATTTCAGGCATCTGAAGCTCACACATTCACTTTTTCTGACACTTTGAGCATAAACTGGCACAATATTTTACCTCTTCAAGCTTCAGGTCCTTATACAATAAACTGAGAATAGAGGTCAGGAATTCTTCATTTCTGATAAACCTAACACAGATCTTTAATTTTGAAGAATTTGAACAGCAGAAGCCATACTTAAAGCTAAAGAAATACAGAATTAGCAAGCCAGCAGGACCTAGACAACAGGAAACGTACATCCACAAAACTGCTCTGATGGACCTCCACAGAGATAGCTGAATAATATTCCAAATACCTCCACAGAGATAGCTGAATAATATTCCGAATATAAAAGAGAATATACTTTTAACTTCAAACTTTTAATCAGTGTCTTGAATGCTGTGAAACATTCAGCGAACAGAAAACCACTGTTACTTTTAAGAGATCATATATGCCTCTGAGGAGGTTAAACAAGGAACTAAGTTCTCTGTACATCTGAGAATTAAAGTAATACCTGAAAAATATTTTTTCTTACACTATAATTTTAAAGACCCAATGCAGTATTCTGTAGTATACTATTTATTTTTCAGGATACTCAATTTCTACTAAGGAAATTTTTTCCTCTTTAAAATGTCAAAAATATCTCTGAATTTAAACCAAAAAACTGCCCATCCTGGCTAAATAGAACGTATAATTAATTTTATTTATACTGATAAACTGTCAAAAATTAAATGAGCAACAAAAATGTCAGTATTACTGTAGAATAAAACATCTAGATCCCAGGATACCGTAGTTTTCTCAGTATACACACGACACCCCTCAGAAAATCCTTAATCTTGTTCAGCTCCAGACTGGTCAATTAACTGTTCATGGAAAGCTCCAAATTTCACATTTGCTTGGCTGTATCACCTTATTCCATGATTTTATCACAATAATGTTCACTGCAGTGAAGTCACTCCTATGTTTCTGAGTCAGGCAGACAAAAAGCATCTAAAGTATTTTAGAAACAGAACACGTACAAGTTCAGTCACTAAGCAGCTCACCAAAACCACGTTTGATTGAGGAAGCAATCCAGTCTCACATGAAATTGCAAGAGAGCAGAAGACAACACGAGCTTCTAATAATAAAGTACTCATCATCAGTTAGTAGGAATATTTAGCCCAGCACTTCCTTTTCCACATTTCCAGAACATTTTTAACTAACACGCAAAGTTCTAGTTAGAACTGTATTGGTGCAGGTGTTCAGGT
Source organism: Callaeas wilsoni (assembly GCA_013398955.1). Classification (NCBI taxonomy): domain Eukaryota; kingdom Metazoa; phylum Chordata; class Aves; order Passeriformes; family Callaeidae; genus Callaeas; species Callaeas wilsoni. Next base: position 33,304 of record VWPU01013291.1, on the reverse strand, counting down.
GCTGGCAGAGGGGTCTCTGCTCCAGCAGCTCCACAGGAGATCCACCACAGGGCACAGCTGGACCTCTCAGCCGTGGGTGGGGCGCTTTAATGAAAATGTATTTAAGAAAGGGCACAGAAGAACACCGGAAAAGGAGGAACCGACAGCGGGCATGAGAGAAAAGGTCAGAGGAGGAAGAGGAAGAAGAGGAAGAGAAGGGAAGATGCTCTGCCCTGGAGCAGGTCACTGCCAAAGGGACAGCAGCCCATGGAGGACCCACACCAGAGCAAAGGAAAACACAAACAGAGTAGCAGAACAATGAGGAGGACCTGGCCTCCAAGCCCCTGAACCACGTTCTGCCTCCCTGAAGGGCCCCAGCGCACCTTGTGGTGGTTCCATGGCAGGGAAGAGAGGTGTCTGGAGTGAAGCTCAGGCTGGGAAAGGAGGAGGGATGGATTCCCCCAAGTGCTTTAATGTTTGTCTTTTCTGTTACCCAGAAATTAAATATTTATGTTAATCTGCAATAAATTAACTTAAATTCCCCAAGCCGAATTTGCTTTACCCATGACAGCAATTGGGTAGTGATTTCCCTGTCTTTATTCCAACCCTGGAGCATTCTCAGCCCTGTTCTCCCTTTTTGCTCCCATCCCTCTGCAGCAGGGAATGAGGAAGCAGCTGTATGGGTGCCTGGGCCAACCCACCGCAGGGATATAACAGCATTACCATGGCAAAATATAACAGTAACATCATTACATTTGACCCAATTTTCACTCGCTATCCTTGAAATTGTGTTAATTCATTACCAAAAGTAGTGTCATTAAAGATGAGATATTCTTCAGTGGGGAAACTGAATAGCAGATACTGAGTACAAGCACGCCTGGTTAAGAAATCTTTATTTCCCTGAGCCACATCTCCAAGGGCCTGAACGTTTAAACTCTAATTTCTTCACAGTAAATGCAGAGCAGAAGCAGCACTGAAAAGATGCGTGTGGAAAAGTGCCTACGATAAAAACATCTCAAAAAAATCCTTCAAGATGCCTATCCATAGTGAATCAAATCTGTCCACCAGTCTAACCTGACTAATTAGTATAAATAATGAACATCCATTGGGCAGCTTCATCTAACCTGACTAGTTAGTATAAATAATGAACATCCATTGGGCAGCTTCATCTAACCTGACTAGTTAGTATAAATAATGAACACCCATTGGGCAGCTTCATCTAACCTGACTAGTTAGTATAAATAATGAACACCCATTGGGCAGCTTCACATTTCCACCAGCTGGGCACAGGCTTCAACCAGTGACATAAACATACAAGTATCTTGTTTCTACATTTTCTTCAACAGTTTTATGGTTTCTGAAATAAAAAGCTGTAAAAAAAGGCCAAAAGAGCAAAATTCTAGCAAACTTAAGTGTCACCTGTTAAGCACCTACAGGAAATACTATGAATGTAAGAATGAATTCAACTTTAACACAAAGAAAAATATTGTTTACCACTAGTTTCTTTTGAGAATAGTGGCCTTTATGTCCAGGCATGCTGTGGGTATGAAAATTGGAAGCCAGAATTTACCAGATTTTATCTAGAAAGCACACACACATATTTTGGAAATACAGGCATGAGAAATCATAGAACAATATAGGCTGGGACAGTTGGAATTCAGCTAACACAGTGTCCTGCTCAAAGCGGGGGCAGTGGAATCAGTTTGCTCAGCAGCTTCCACAATCAAGCTCTGAACATCTCCAGGATCAGAGATGCTGATAAACCTCAGAGTGTTTAATTACTCTAATGATGAAAATGATGTTCCTTGTGCCTGGTAAGAAGGAACTTCTCATGTTGCAGCTTGGGATCACTGCCACGTCTCTTCCACTGCACATCTCTGAGAAGTCCAACTACATCTTCTTCCCACCTTCCCATTAGGCAGGTGGGAACCACACTAAGATGCCCTGAGCCTTTATTTTCATCAGACTAAGCCAAACCAGTTCTTACAGCCTCTCCTTACATGCCATATAGCCAGTCCCCTAACCATTCTGATCACCTACTGGATTGATGCTGGAACATCAGCTCTGCCCTGAGTGCAGAGCTGGAAGCTGGGCATGGGACGCTGGATGTGGTCCCAAATGGATGGCCCATGTAGAACACTAGTAAGCAAATAACAATTAGTGCTGCTTCCCACCCTTCAAACCTGCCAGTCCAGCCACACATTCGCCTTTTTACAGTTACCAGATTGGCCCAGTTACCCCACTCGTTCCTTTCAAAGGGCAAAAAAGGGGATAGCAAGATAGGATACAGTTGGATAGAATACAGCTATGCAAATAAGATACGGATTATTCAGAAAGTGGTATCAGGTACAATACACTCATCAAAGCCAAATTTCAGAATTTTAAGGTCCCAAACCAAGATCAAAGGGAAGCTAATAGCCACATACACATCATCTGCTTACACAGTGAACACCTCTTCTGCTTTGAATGATAGCCCACACACATTCATACAGATAAAGTAAGTATCACATGTCAAAACACCCACCAGTGTCTTTCATGTGGCATTGACCATTTCTTGTAGAGTAACAGAGATCAGATAGGAGACTCAGAAGTCTTGTCAGCTTGACATCCAACCTTTCAACACTGCAGAAGCACTGGTTCCCATACTGACGCTCTCTCCACAGAGGAGACTGGGATTCTACACTTGTTGACACAAAACAGGGTGGCAGTGGTGTTTACGTCTGACATCAGATACGTTTACACACAGCAGTAACCAAGCATAAATGATATGCAAAAGATTATTATGGCGCTGACTTTGGACTGTAAGGCACTGGAAGATAAAACAATAGCAAAGCAACAAAAGGCAGAATAAAACCAGCAGCCTCCCTTTTTGGAATTCATACCGTTACAGGTATCATCCCCTTCAAAGACAGCCTGGCAACCCAGCAATCCTAATAAAGGTACTTCTTGTTACAGAGTGGCTGGAGGAAAACACTCTGAATTGATAAACCGTAGTCTTGAACAATGAATAATTGCAAGTATTTTCTTAGCACAACTCTGGCCTTTATGATGGAGAGGATCAGGCTCCAGGGAGACCTTGTTGTATATTCCAGTACCTAAAGGGGCTATGTGACAGCCAGAGAGGGAATTTTTACAATGGCATGTAGTCAGGGGACAAGGGCTTATGGTTTTAAACTGGAAGAGGGCAAGTTTAGATTATACATTAGGAAGAAATTCTTCATTATGAGGTTGGTGAGGCACTGGCACAGGTTGCCCAGAGAAGCTGTGGCTGCCCCATCCCTGGAAGTGTTCAAGGCCAGGTTGGATGGGGCTTAGAGCAGCTTGGTCTAGTGGAAGGTGTCCCTGCCATGGCAGGGGGCTGGAACTCCATCATCTTTAAGGTCCCTTCCAACCTAAACCCCTCTATGATGCTATGAATAAATCACCTGCAAGCTGAGAAAGATGCATCAATTCTTGCGCTGGAGGTACTATCAGTGGCAATATTATCATTATTAATTTGAAATTCATGCAAGATGTACTAAATCCTCTTAAAATGGCGATGGAAATCCATCACTGCATTTCTTTTAGGTATTTGAAATTATATAAATAACACTTCCTTAGAACAGTTGTGAAGGAACGAGTTTTAATTTCTCAAGAAATGGTTAAGAAAGGAAGACTTTCAAATCCCATCTCATCTCTTGAGAAAGGTCCCTGGAGGTAGATAACTGAAGGGCCTGAAACTACACAGCAATGTCACATCCTTACAAATACACTCTCTCTATTGAGCAAATTCTTTACAAAAATGGTCTAGTTTCTTGAAACAAAAGCCTCTTTCCCAAACAGGGATCATAAATGTGGGAAGGGTAAAAAAAGAAAGAACAAATGAATTAATACTTTAACACAAAAGGCTTAGAAGACCTAGCATTTCCACCCAAAGAATCCCTGGCGCTAAAAATGAAATTCTGGCCAGGAAGAAGCCGAGTTCCTCAGTGTATGATCTCAGTACTGAAGGCAAGGGAGGAGGGGGCTCTCTGAAGAGACTGACTGAGCTGGACACAGAGTTGTAATTATTTCAGGAGGTGCAGACAGGTACAGCAACACACGGAGGGCAGGCTGGACTGCAACAGCGCTTTGCACCTGAGTGCCAAGGGTGCACCAACATCAGCAGCACAGGTGTGAGAGACCACCTGAACGAATCTAACACTGGGAACCCAAAGGGAATCCAGGCCTGCAAGAAAGAACAACAAAACTTGCGAGGAAAAAAAACAATTTCACCAGCGTACAGTGAAACTACAGAGGGGAAAATCCAAAATGAGCCAGCCAGGCAGCAGTATATCAGTTGTGTTTTCAACAGAGACATGCTGAAGAGATTTAAAGTATTTAAAATAAATGTATGTTTTTATATATACACACAGGAATACACAAACTCACATATAAACATATTTAATAGAAGATACACAGAATAGAATGTCCTGACACATCCCAAAGAAAAAATTTGAGACTCAGACTCATAAGGGAAGTAAAAAGGTCCTAGAAAAATGCCTTTAAAGCCTGAAAATAAAACAGGAGGGGAAAAAAATTTATCAGGACAGGAGTTCCTGATCAACATCAGGATTTCCAGATCTAGCTGAATGCTAGACTTGAAAAGCTGAAGATACCCATAGAAATAAACGAAGGTTGAGAGACCAAATAAAGATCTTTCACAGCATAATATCAGGAAAGGTGTAAAATTTGCAAGGTACTTACACAAACTAGCATTTTAAAACACTGCAATAAGGAACATGAACCAGTGAGAATCTAAATTAGTGGTGAAAGATGAAGAAGTCAGATTGCTTGCTGTATGTTTACTTTACAAGCTTTGGAAGAGCTTATGATAGCATGAATGCTTTATCTGGAAAGTAATGGGAGCCTGCTGAAACCTGTAATGAGCCATGAGATAAATATCCTGTAATGAGCTTGCACACTCCAAAGTCAATGCCAGCACTCACTCTCAGGTGTGTGCAGGTGCTCTGCGTGCACACGGCAAGGGTTTGGCAGTGGGGCTCCAAGGGTGGCCTCTATCAGAAATCAGGAGCTGCACTCCTGCCAGGCAGGTAGAAGAGCCAGGAGGGAAGGAGAGAAGTCAAGCCTGGGAAGATGGGGGACAGGAAGGTGTTTTTTACTTTTGTCTTTGTTTTATCAGCCTCCTGTTTTTAATGGGGAAGAAAAATTACATGAATTTTCCATGGTGAGCCTGTTATGCCCGTGGCAGTAACTGGAAAGTGATCTCTCTGTCTTTATCCCAGAGAGTTTCTCCATCTTATTTTCTCCCCCTGGTCCTGTTGAGGAGGAGGGCCAAGAGAGAGGCTTGGTGAGCACCCCTCAGCTGGCCAAGGTCAGCCCCCCACAAAAAGGTGTCAAGAAGTGCTTATGCCACTGGACAAGCCAAAGTCTTGGACATGTTGGGTACATTCAGGGACACTGAGAAAGACTTATTTTCTAACACCTAGAAAGAATGTAGTGATAATTCAGCTAAATCAATTTACCACAAAAGAAAAAATACAACTCCTGAATCAAAATTTAGATTTCTAACTAGATGTAACAGGATTTTTTTGCATGTATGATTTATACCCAATATTAAAAGGGGGTTTTTTTAAAAAAATCAGGTCTTTAACTTTTAAAATTGATTGTAGACATGCATTTTATAATTTGGTTAAACAGACAGTGCATGAAGAACTAAAGTATAGATCAGAATAGAATGGCTAACTATACTCTGAAAAATTAAACTTTAAGGCTAGAGAAAACCCTCAGGAAACTTGGATGGCAAGATTATTGAAAAAACTAACATGGTCTGACCTGAATTGAAACTGAACAGTGAGCCAAAGGCAGAGCAGCTACAGAACTGTCATAAAGACTAAACACTTCTTGAAGTTAAAAAAAGATCAAGTGACAACATAAGGCTCACCACAAAACTCTTATACAGATATGCCTACATGTTGATTAATATTTTAAATGCACCAATACCATCTGTAACATAGGAACTTCCTCCCTCAGAGACATATTTAAAAATAAATGATAGTCATGACCATTAGTTCAGTTGCTTTGAAACAGAAAAACTCTGTTCATAGAAGTTTACATTAAACTTACTAAAAAAAAATTGAGAAAAATGCACCTAATAAAAAAAACTAGTGAACATTTTAAAATAAATAGACTAGAATAGAATCTATTCTATCTAGATCTAGACAGAATTCTAGCTTTGATCTAGCTTTGATTCTATTGCAGATCTAGAATTCTGCAATAGAATCAAAGCTAAAGAAAAGGTGGGAGGCAAAACAAATCACGAAGATCTATGCCCTGAACACAGTATTTGGAAAAATAACAGAATTTTATAAATAGCCTTGGATTTGTGGCAATACTGTCAAACATAAGCCGTGAAGTGGTAAGCCTGGCAGTCAATCTGGATCCAATGCATCTGACTGCAACTGCTCACTGTAAAGCCTGCATGAAGGAAGCCTTCATTTCTTCTTCAGGAAGAAAAGAACACAGTGCTGGCAAGAGGACAAGAGCAATTGCCATGCCTGACACTTCCAGTCAGTCTCAGCAGACAAGGTGAGCTCTGACACCTCTGACTGTCAGGCAGGGGAGAGCGGCTCAGCTGCTGATGTGCAGAGTGCACGCCTGGGCAGCTGATGCTCTGCAGCACCTCAAGCAAGGAGATGGCAGAAACACTGGAAACAAACGCAGACAGGCTCCAGTTTCAGCACTGCCTATGTCCTCAGTACAGTCTGGGGGGGCAATGCTTTGACTGTCTCCAAGTCCACCCAGTATTGCTGCATTTCATGCAGCTAAACACAAATGGCAAGCTAGTCACCATGGAAGAGTGAGATCTCGGGCTGCTATCAAGGCTTGGACAACTGGAAAACTTTGGCCACTATTTAGACTGGAAACCTAAGCACAAAAAATACATTATGCCAATCTATGAAAACAGAATTAAGATACAATAATTCAGATTGAAAAGGACAGCACGAGGTCATCTAGCTTAACCTCCTACTCAAGGCATGGTCATCTATGAGATCAAACCAACTTGCCCAGAAATTTATGCAGTCAGATCTGAAAATATTCTATTTATATCCATTATTTCCCACCCTCCCACCATGCAGCATCCAATCTAGTTTCTCTTCCCAAAAACCTCATAGTACGGGAAGGCTGCCATTAATCCTCTCAAAGCCTTCTCTTCACCAAATTAACCCATTCCATCAGCCTCTTCTGACAGGGCCTGTGCTCCAGCCCACCAGTCACTCTGGCACCCCTCCTAGAAGATGCCACTTACTGACATCTTTTTCTGCACTGGGCAGACGAAATTTGGACAGAGGATTCTGCATGTGGCTGAACAAGTGTGAAGCTGAAGGAGATAATCGCTGCACAAACTTCCCTGCTGCCAGAATGCACCCCTGCCTCATGTTCAGCTTGCTGCCCACCAGGTCCCCAAACCCTTTTCCAGAGAGCAGCTCCCCACCCGGTCAGACCCTAACCTCTATCCTTCCTACAAGCTTTTTAGTCCCATCATCCTTGTTGAATCTCTTAAGCTTCCTGCCCATTCACTCCTGCAGACCGAGTCCCTGTGCACAGCAGCTCTGCTCTTCCCCTTAGGGTGGTGCCATCTGGACCAATGGGGACCTCCTCACCTCCACCCAGGTCACTGATAGAGATGTCAAACACGACTCACTCAGCTTGTTACAGGCAACTGGGTAGTGATCAACCCCTTAACCACCCTCTGAGCCTGACCCTACAACCAGCTCTTTACCCACCTGGCTGCCCAGCCACTTAGACCGTGGCACCGTGCCTAGGAATGACAAGAGTGCTGTGGGAATCAGTGATGGAAGCCTTACTAAAGGCAAGGTAAAGGACAGCCACTGCTCCTTCCTCATCCGCAAATCCTGACGTTTTATCACAGAAGGCAATGAGATCAGGCATGATTAATCCTTGACAAATCCATCCTGACTGTGCCCAGCCCTGATCTTGTCATTGACATGCTCAGAAATGTGTCCCAAAAGGACTCATTTCACAGGGACTGAAGCAAGGAGGACCATCCTGTAATTCCACGGCTTGTCCTTTGGCCTGCTTTGAACACTGCAGAACATTCCTCTTCCCACAAAGAAGACCTCTCCTCAGTTTCTTTAAAGGATGATAGAAACGAGCCCTCCAGTGGCATCAAACAGCAATCTCCTCACCCTCAGATTCATCCTGTGGTCTTGCACGGATCAAGTCCTTTCAAGGAAGCCCTGAGCCAACCCTCATTCAATTCATGGCTGATAGCTGTTCTCCCCGAACCACATCTGATCACAGAGGCTGGGAGATCTTTCTGGTACCTGAGCTGATTGGCACATCACTGAAAGATGCAACATTTTGTTCAAATGTGTTCTCTCTATATTTGCATACTGTGGGAGACTGTGGGAAGCCAAGTGGGAAGGATGAAGAAATTGAGTAATCTATCTGGGGGATCAACAGCAGTCTATATCTCACAGTAAAAGTTCTCGAGTTCCACAAGCAGGAGTTGGAAAAAAAAAAAACCACAACAGCCTTCTTTATTCCTTTCCTTAATATTTGCCCAAGAATGGGAACCTTCAGAAACCAAAGCATACTTTTAGCAACCTTATAAAGTCAAAAGGAAAATTCAATACTCATTTATTACTTCCAACCAAACTCTGTTCTGAACATAGATATTGTGAGCAAAGAGTAAATGATTCACAAGTGTTGGCATAAGCAAGATTGATTTCATTCTAGAGTTCATTAAAAAACATGTTTTATAGTAATAAAAATACATTCACAGTTCTAAGGTTATGCATTTTCATCTTGTTTCCCTCAGCCCTGCTGCTTAAGGAACACTGTCATGTGAAAATCAACCTCTTGCCAAGCCACTCTTTAGAGAGAGCAGCTCCCTGACACTCAGTTCACCCAAAGAATTCACTCAGCTCTCTAAAACCAGTACCAGCAAAGCAGACAGTGACAAATTATCTGAGATTAATGACTGAGGAAATATAGCATTTTTAAAATAAATTCCATCCAAGAACTACATTAAAAAATATTTGTACTGTTCAGGACTTCCTAATATTTGGGTTGACTCATACTGAATTGACTTTATTTGCCATATGCTGTGTGCTCACATTATTACAATACCAACTGCAACTCATTTGGTGCAGAGACTGATGGGTACTAGAGGGGAAAAAACCCTACAGAAATATTAATTACTGATATTGCCCAATGGATCTGGAACTCCATTGCAGAAAAGACGCATCAAGAACGAGCAGAAAACTGATTAATGGGAAAATACAATTAAGACAACAGCTAAATGTTTTTTTCCAGGGAGTTTCTGCCAGGTGTTGATTGTCAGTGTGGTTTGTTTCCCTACAGCTTATGATATCCACACTCTTTTGTTGCTGATCTGCCTGTTGGGCATTCAAAGAGGCACAAATAATTTGTTACGATGAAGTCAACACAAAACTGTGCTTTAACATGAGGTATTATAGGAGCTCCATGAAAAACAGGGCCCCTCTTGTTTCCATGTTAGCCAGGCAAACAAGTAGCTTGGATACATAATGTGTGTGTGCCTCAGGGCATAACCTGTTGCACAAAACTGAACTTGTGCAATTTAAATGATTCCAGCATCAAAAATGACATTAAAACTATTATGCTACTCATCTCCCAACAGCCAGCCCAGTGCTGAAGGGGGAAAACAAAGCAAATGTGCTTAAGCAAGAGGAAACCAGCCCAAAAGAATACAAAAGAGAAAATAATTTGGTAAGAACAATTAACCATTTTAGCTACAAATTAAACATTGTGCATGATGGTAAAATCATTTACTTCTAATAAAAATACTTCTCTAATACATTATACTTCATGTTTTATATAGGCTCCTATCATCTTGATTTAATAGCACTTATTAAAAGTGCTATTAAAGATACTGGTTAATAGCACCTTTTAAGGACAAAAAACCTGATGTGAGAGACAAAAGTTCTGAAAATAACTGCGATGTTAATTCAGAGCATGTTAACCCAGGTTAAAAAGGATGATGTTTCCTGCTGGAAACTAAATCTCTTTATGGCATTAATAGCAGTTTGGTAACTTGGAAGTACTAACACACTGTCTTTCATTACTTGTAATTCAGGTTTATGACGCAATGTGCAAGGGATGCAAAATATCAGTTTTACCTGGCAGAACCTCAGCCACTTACTTTTGCACTAACTGAGATCATAAACCACCAAATCCAGGCAGTCATGTTCTGCCTTTTCAACTACAAAATACCTTTCTTGTCACTCTCCTGTAGGCAAACCTGCCCAATTCAGTCCAGAAAGTGACTTTCATAAATTAAGGGCAGCCTTTTCACCAGGCCTCCCATCACTCCAAAAACGTGAAGACTAATATGAAATCGTTCACAGGGTACCAAGTTTTGCAAGTTGAACACCATTTCTGTTTGCAATATATATAACCATGAATAAAAAGGTAGGCACCACTGATTTTCACAGCTTAAAGATCCACAAAAGAAGCCTGGCTGAATGGAAGACTAAGGGCAGAAATAGCCATCCAGTGAGAATGAAAAAAAAAGAAAAACATATGGAAGAAAAATATAGCATCTTCCCCCTTAAAATGAAAAAGCAGTGACAATATCAAAATATTGAGGTAAAACAACTCAATGTTACTTCTGCATTTTTGTAGTGAAGTCTGCTATTCATGAAGATCTGTTGGACAGAGTAGAATTTCAGAAAATGAAGTGCTCAGCAGCAAACCCTCATCTCAGCTTCAGCTACCTGCAAGCCTGTATAGCATACTGACCTTCTTGCTGTTGGTACACTACTAAAATTAGTGCCTTCACTCAAGTATTAATCAGCACAATTATATGCAGTGCATATGAAGGTGTCACAGCATCAGCTAGTGTCTGTCTTTAATAATCAGGTCTTTCTGCACCAAATCACCTGCTAACAAGCTCAACCTGTGAAGTACAGATCTCCTTTTCCCAGATCAATCTTCAAAGACTGTCTAGCATTCAGCAATTCACAAAGAAACATTAACAACCGTATTAAGTATAAAAGAAAGTGAGTTAATGATTTTGTCCACAAATTCCCAGACTTTCAGATTAAAGAAGCCTGACATGAAACACTTGAAAAAGTTAATTAACAAAAAAGTGATGCTAAATACAAATGAATGACAATTCTCACACAGCCAGAAAGGAAACAGACTTTAGGCCTCTCAAAGGCACACAGATTTGAGCTAATTCAATCAAATGGAAAGGAGGAGAGGAATAATTTTTTAGTAAGTACACACTAAATGGATTTTGCGTTGAGAAAACAAAGCATGCAGTTTTAGAAGGCAAGTCTTGAATGCAATCCCAGCTTCAGAAAAAAAAATTAAAAAAAAAAGAAAAGAAAAGCTTTTCCTGGATAGAAACTGTAACTTGGAACCTTCTTTAAATCACAAATATTGGATTTTGAATCTTACTGCTGGAAGATGGAGGAGAGAAAATGTAACAGCAGTACAACCACTTGTTCAACTGTTGTATGTTAAGTGCAAAGCCAAATTTTAAAGTACATTGTAAACATATTTAGGGACTTACAATCAAAAAGTTCAAACAAAGTAAGATGGGTTTTGTAAAAGCAATTTGAAGGTATACAATTTCCAACTAAAATGGCTTATAAAGGACTAATTAGCAGAGAAACTAGTATAAGAATCTCACTAGGATGTCACACAACAGCAAATAGTATTATAAATCATAACCTGAGCACACACAGCAGTACCCACACCTAGTTCAACTCTTTGGTCAAGTATGTGCACAAATCTTCCCACAAATCCTGGCCAAAGCACGCTTCTTAAAACTTTTCTGTCATTCTGTCAAAACCATCTGCTAGTTCAAACCAAAATTAAATCAGTATTAAGAAAAAAATCTGTATTACTCATTTTAGTGCAAGGTGATTTTTCAGGTTCCCTCTCCCCAGATAAATTACTGCAGGTAATTCCATATTTTGGAACATTCCAGTCATAGTGAAGTGATGAGAAAGTCTAAATACATCCCTGCAAAATCATAAAACGGCTGATTTTCCTTCACCCATAAAAAGTGCTGTTGACTGCACATATAGAGCAGGCTATTTACTTTTTCACGTGGAAGTACACCTATGGTTTCTTAGAAAGGTCCCTCCTTTGAGTAACTAAGCTCTCAGCTCTATTAAAATGGTTACACATTAACAGGCTCTCAACCCCATGGCCAAACCTGACCCATCCGACACCAGCTGAGGCAGAAAGGTTTAAATCTTGTCCCCCAAACCAAAGCTTCCACAAACACAATAATATGACTTTACTCAACAACGCAGGCTGATGAAGATTGGGAAATTCCTCCTCCCTCAGAAAAAAAGCACACCTATGGTTGTAAGCCTTTTGTACAATTGCTCTGGATAACTTATTAATCCCCACAAGCAACAACATCTGTTAAAATTAACCTATGTACACACCAAAGGAAGATTTCAGAAAAGTACATAAATGTGTTATCCTAATGTAAACCACACAAATATGCCATCGTTGACGAGATCAAAAAATTATCTAGATTTTTACCTCTGTCCTCTCCCAAAGTTGCTCTCTCCCTTCTTATCGGTTACTGAGCTGCACAATCAGGAAAACACTGGAATATTGGTATTTAATTAAGCTGCACCTGGTAAACACAACAGTGGCATTTGCACTCCTAACTAAACAGAGATGAATAATGAATCACCGAAGAATCTTCTTCTCCACATTTACCCAACTGAGGGAAATAAGGCAGTCACTACCTAAGCCTCCAGTGCAGGGCACGACATTTCCTAATAACCTATTTAAAAGCCTTTATTATGCTTGTTGTTTCTGCCCACTTCCTTTTTCCAGGATTATTCTGTGATCCATCGTTCCTCCTATTGGCACTAATTCTCAGCCTAAAGCTTTTGTCATCCTCTTCATGGATGTCCTTCTCTCACCCAGCTATCAAACACTGAAACCTCCTGCCACAGAAGCCAAAATCACTTTCAGAACTTCATGTAAATTCTTAGTTGATGCCAAATCCAAAAGCATGGCCACTCTTAAAGAGCATGTCTCTTTCTCATTAATCAGCTGCTTCTTTAGATCAGATCCAGGACATTAACCGACTGTGGAGGAGTAGTGCCTTCCATAGGGACATTTTAATTTGCAAACAGGTTGGTGTTTCTTAGCTGTGTTGCTTCTGACATTTATGACGTTTTAAGTGCTTTGGTATGATGCCCTGAATCCTTCAGCACATCAAATGTTTACTATTAAACGTTCCCATCTCTCCGAAGAGAAGGAGACATCAGAACCATCCTCGTGGAGGCTTCTGGCTGAGATCAGATGCTGCAATGGGCTGTGTGGGTACCTCTAATGAGGAAAGCTCCGCTTATCTCAAGGTACTTTTGTTGCCTCATGGTTTCTTTCTGTTCATCCAAGAACTGATATCCACTTACAGCGTGTGAAGTCTAATAAATTATGCCAACAGTAAAATAAAATCTAAAAAAAGAACAAGTCTACCAACAGGTTAAGGCTGAGACAAGAACCTGTAGGTAGGAGATTGCTCAGAGACAATATGCTACAACAGAAACAAATGTTCAGAAATTTTTGACTGAGGGGAGGGAAAAGCTAAGTATTTGTCATCTGAGACACGATTCCACTAAAAATCTGACCATTACTCAGACAAATCTGACCATTACTCAGACAATTTCATGATTCCTGTAAGGGAAAAAGGTATGCAAGCCTCATCACACTGCATTGAAAGAAGTAGGATTTGTGTGTGGGTGCATATACATACATATTATATATATTAATAATATATATTAATGCCAGGAGCAGTCAACTACTATGGAAGAAACAGATCCTGTACAAAGTACCTGAAGACATAAGATTTTCATCTCTGAACGCTGGCAGTTCATGTGCTGGCTTGTTTTAATCCCAGAAACAAGTGACAAGAAGCATCAGAAAAAATGTGTGGCCCCCAATTCTTTGGAATCCACAGCATCATATAATTAGAAGGCCATCTGTTCACATAATTTAACCCCCCAAGGTAGCCAGCACCTGATCATTTGATCAGAAGGATGAAAAGCATCCGTGCAGTCGATGTCAAGCGTGCTGTCCCACGTGTGGAACGCCCGAGGCAGTGAAGTGCCTGCTCCTGCGGGGTGCTGCTCACGAGAACTGGATCACACACAACGTACCGGCCAGGAAAAACGCAGCCATCCTTACCTTTGATGCAGATCCCAGCCAGGCTTAGTTAATTCTGGACTGCCATTTGTTGCTTGCTTGTTTTTCCTAAGCTGGGCTGTCACCCTGCTCCCCTCTCCAGCCCACTGAAGCAGGGGAAGGGGGAGGAGAAAGGAAAAGCAGGAGAGGCACCAGTGCAGAAACAGAAATGCACAACACCACACTGCAGAACCTGAGTAAGATGCACACCTCATATAAGAACAGGCATTACACAAAGGTAAAATTAAGGTAAAGTTTTTTCTCCACCTCTCTGCTACATTTGCAAAGCATTGAAAAATATCTTTTTACTGAATGGCTGGTCTCCATCCCTTCCTTCCTCCCTCAATAAAAAAAAAGTGTATTTTTTGTTATAAATTCAAGAAGTCATCACCCCATGACCTGATCTTACTTTGCAAGCTCACAATGAACTGCCCAAGATGGTTAAAAAACTACATACTACCTCCAAATTCCTCTTGATGTTGTGGAATCAAATTCTGGAAGAACCTAACTGCTCACCCTTGTTGGCTTAAACTATTTCTTCTCCAAAACAGTGATAACAATCATTAGATTTTAAAAGCAGTCCTTAACAGGAATTGCATGCAGCACAGAGCAGCAAGGACTGCATTTTTTTTCCTGTTTCAAGGGGATCCTGGACCAGTAGCTCCCACCCAGGGAAGAGCAAAAGCAGCCCACTGGTCACACGCTTTCATCATTTAAATAGCAACAGGAATAAGAAGCAGTACATAAATTAATTTTAAAACCTTGTCTATAGCTCAACAAACACCTTAAAAGCAACAAGCATCAATCTCTTTAGGTTTACTGATGATTGTACATTACTTAGCATTCCAGTTTACAAACGAAGTTGCTAAAATTAAACTGAAGAAGGCAGTCACATGGTATTTATTCCTGTAACTGTTATACATAAGCTTAACTCCTCTGATTTCTAAAGCAATGATCACCAGAAAAAGCCTTAATGGTGCTCTGTGCCAGTATCCTGGCATCTGATCATGCTCATTTTGAGAAGCACACATGCAATACAAGACTATTTCAGGCTTTGGGGGTTTGGGTTGGGGTTTTTTTTTGGGGGGTAGTTTATTTGGGGTGTTGTGGGTTGCTTTTTCTTTAAAGAATACAATCTCTTCCTAGGGTGAATCCATAAGAAGGCTTTCTTAATGGAGGGCAACTGACAAAAATTTGGATTATCACGAGATCTCTTCAAATACTGATCTAGATATTGATAGAAGATCCTTCCTTTCTTTTCTTTATGGTTTAAATGTCAATACTGACTTAGCAATAACAAAACGTGATGTATACTGGAATGCCTCAATTTCCCCCAAACAGTACAGAAGTTTTTAGTGTTTAATCCAAGGTTATTAACAGGAAAAAGAAGAGTAAAATTCTCTCAGGATAACTAAGGGAAAACAGACTATTTAATACTCTTTGGAAGCAAAACCATCACTAAATCAAGGAGGGGTTTTTGTGATTTACTGAGATCTCCAAGTTCCAATGGCACTTCACAAAACCTTGATTGTTGCTACCTGCTTCTGAAGGCTGCCAATATAACCAAACACCCACTTTCTGCTTCACAGTCCAAGGTACTGCTACTGCAAGCACTAAGCAAATCACTTTGATAGAGTAACTGGTATCACCACAGAAGGAAACTAAACACACTTTGTCCTTGGATTTTTTTCCACTACAGATGGTGACTCTGACCTTTCCAAGAGAACCAATATCAATCTGAAAATACTATGCAAAAACATAATTATGTAGACCTCGTGGGTTATGAAACTAAGTTTTGCTGAAAAGATTTTCTTCTCAAGGTCTACTGATTGTTATCTTCAGACAAAAAAATGGAGATATAATTATGATCCACTACACTGAGCAGATGGAGCCGTTTTTCCATGTGTTCAACAGATTATGTCAAAAATTATACGGAAGAACTGCGAAGCATCATCCATTCAAGGAAAGGAGTGTCATGCTCTACAGCTATGCTACCTGCTGGCAAGCAGCTGCAATCTGATTTCTGTCGAGGATCTCAAATCACCACAAATCACTGTTACTGAAAACGGTGCTATTTCCTTGTGTCCACTAAACACAAGCACATACAGAAAATTAATTCAAAGCAGTTCTCTATTGGAACATCTAGAGCGCTACCAAGTTTATTCCCTTACTCCCCCTCCTGCCAGCTGAGCCTAAAGTGCCATTTCACAATGTTTTTCCTCAATTACTAGTTCAGACAGCTGGCATGACTGCTCTTTATGAGTTATCCAATAACTTACTACTTCCAGAGTACAGAAATGTCCCCTCTATATGCTTTTGATCTCTAGCTTTTATCTCAGAATATATATATACAAATATTTATCCTAAATACAAAAGTTTCTCTGTCTTACTAATGTCTTCAGTATTAAATGGACTGTTAACAGTATCCTAGAAATCTACTTTGCTGAAAAAAACCTATTCTTTCCAACTAACAGCTTAGTCATGGTGGCCCACTCTCCTGACCACCTGCAGATCTCTGAGGCTTCCTAATATCACCAAATTGAAAAGGCTTTTAAAAAAGCTCTATTTCAGTTTTTGGTCCTGGAGGCATACCTGAAAGATGAACATAAAAGCAGCACAAGTACAGTCTTTTTTCTCTGCTTAAATCAATACCAGGAAGAGTGAGGCTGACCCATGAGAAGGCTGGATTTGGCACTGGGAAGCTGTACCATCAGCAGAAATGACCCACAATGGAGGAGCACCTCGGCACTGTTTCCATCATCTGTCACTGTTATCTGTTCACTGGGTGACTAAGAGGAGACCTCCCACAGTTTCAAGCTACCTAGTTCATTCTTTAGAAAGCAAGAACACTTAGGGGAAAAAATTACTAACTCAAATACCACAAGTATGATAATGCTGAAAGGAACAATGGCTTCTAGAGAAATACAGAGTTACAGACAAGACCTTTCAGGAATATACACACCAAATGGTGGAGTAACACACTGCCACCCCAGTTAGGAGTCTAATATCTCAGTCTCAATACATACTAGAGAAAGAATTATAGCAGAAAGAGCCTGCTCTAAGTTCCTCAGAATTTAAAGTAATCCCTGCTCCTGCTTAACAGCAAAAAAAAGCACAGTTAAACTACAAAGTTGAACAGCACCACTGACGTCACCCGTTTCATTCCAAGCTGCTTTTAAGTTGGTACTATTCCCATTTCATGTACTATTACACATTGCATGGATCAAGCAGGGAGCAGCTGTGCAGCCTGTGCTACAGCACAAAGCAACCCAAGGCGTTAGACCCCACCCCGACAGGAAACACGGGACAAAAGCAGCGCTGGGGAACACAGGTAAGCACAAAATGCCTCGTTTTATCTCCTTACAGAACTGAAGGCAGAACACAGGGTGTTCTCCCGGGTGATCACACGACAATTTCTGAGGTCGCTACAAAGTGCTGCGGCTCGGTAAATGCTTCAGATACCAAGCACTCTTGAAGAGCTAGTCTTGAGTTGTTCTAAAAGAGAAGTGAATTATAATTTCATGCTGCAGCTGGGGAAAGACGGAAGGAACCTTAAAGCTGGCATCTGCCATTGAAGGAATTATTTAAGTGCAATGCTCTGGGATACAGAGAATGCCTTTAAGCAATGCCTATGGAACCATATACTGCACAATTAAACACCCATAATGCAAGAAAGCTTAACTTTCTATAAACTAACAGCCAGCTCTGGAATAGGGCTAGTAATAGAATGACACACCACTAAGACATATCAAAGCTTTTTTTAATACAGAACTGAAAAAAACATTAAACCAATGAAGAAGTGAGAATTAATCTGATTTTCAGAGAAAGAATGTACCAATTAGAAGCACAGCCACTCAAAAAAGCAGTACCCAATGCATTTAAGAGGTTAACACATGGACAACTACATTTTAAAAAGTGAGATGTTCATTACACACCACCAAGAAATGGAAAGTACTTCTGACTGTGGGGAAGAATGCTGGTGAAATGCTGGAATAGAATCCATCACAATAAAGTACAATGTTCTTCAAGTGCTTACCCCAAGCCAGGTGAAATTCCTTTCAGAAATATTTTCTTGGTTAAACTATCTGACTCAGACATCCAAGGTCTCTAACCACAAAAAACCCACAGAAATGCATCAAAGTAAAAAGATGTTTTCAGCAGTACCACACTATTTTAGCTGAAACATAAATCTGATCTTAAAAGCAGATCAGTCAAATGTGGGAAATTTCAATGCAGGGCGTTAGACATCAAATTTGCATTGCACTACTTATTTTAAGGCACAACCACCTTGTCATAAGCAAGTTTCAGCCGAGAGGAATTCCTTTGTCCTTGAGTTTCACATCACCCCGCCACTGCCCAGTTTGTAGGCAAATTATTTCTACCGTGGTGCAAAACACACTCACTGCCTTTCCTTTCCTCTTCTGGCTTCTGATGAAGAGGTTTCCAGGGAAACTTTAAACCACACACTAAACAAAATTATTTTTCAACTCAGAAAAATACAGCTCCCACTAAAGCATGCTGAGGAGAGCGATACCATGCCAAAACCAAGCTCCTGTTTACTGGTTCCATCAATTCCTCCTTGAATATGCATGGGTTTGCATAACTGAGCAATCATTTGCACTCTCCTCTCGGCTTCCTGCAAAGAATGATTGGTTAACTCATCCACACTGCACTGAAAACTGCTGTGTTTTTCCAAGAATCTATGCTAACTGCAGGAATACCTTCCATGTTCAGCTCTGAGCTCTTCCAAGTGAGACCTTCAATGACATTCCCCATTCAGGAGAAGAAAGGATTTTGTGTCTCTTTGGGGTCAGTAAGGCAGGATGGAAACAAAGCTCAGCACCTGCTCCACTCCTCAGCTGTAGCTGGTGAATACAGCTGTGCTGCACCACAGCTGGGGACACGACCACAGCTGGGGACACGACCACAGCTGGGGACACGACCACAGCTGGGGACACGACTCCAGCACTGCCCACCCGCGGGAGGGCTACACAGGAGATGTGCACGGCGTTCTCAGGATTACATCCAAGACATCCCTGCTGCTGCTGCTGCCCCGAGAGGACAAGCAGAAGGATGTGACTGCCTCGGGACAGGCAGCACGCTCTTTAATGCCCCCTCTCATTCTCTGAGCTTTCCTGAATCTAGGCAGTCTCCTGGAAATCAATAAGCGATACATTTATTTGTACGCATTCCCGAGAGATAGGAAAGCCAACTCAAAGACAGCGTGCATTTACTCACAGAAGGCTGAGGTAGCAATCAACCAGGGCTCACACTTTCAGGTACTTTTAACGACTTCCAAACCCAAGGGGCAATTCAATCACTCAAGCTGAGGTGACAAGAACAGCAATGCAATCAGTGTGTGTAGAAGAATAAAGAGCCGTGGCCACAGGAAAGAGATTGAGATGGCTATCAGATAATGGCATGAGTCAGCCAGCACCTTGGCTCCATGAGCTGAGTCAATTTTTAACAATACAACAGGTCTGAGATAAACTTTATATAAAGCACAAGTACTACACGTGCAAGTAGTCTTTTCTAAAAGTGATGTGCTGAAATAGTCACATTAAAGTCTAAAACTCCAGTTCCTGAAATTATACTGGAACTCATTTTAGAAAGAGGTTGAAGGAGTAATGAAGATATTTTTCTGGTCCCCCAACAGATCTGGGAAATTCCTTGTTCAGAGTCTAAACAGAGAAGTCTGTTTAATTACAGAAAATCCTATTAAACTGATCTTCCACATAAAGGGCTGAAGTGACCAACTCCAAAAGGCTATAGAAGACACAATGAATTCAGAATTTAATTAGAACACACTGTTAGCTAACTATAATCTATTAATTAGCATTCTTAGTTTTTACAGCTCAACGCAATAATACCCCTTTACTTTTAAATTGCACCCTTCTTACTTTTGGACCAAAGTTATACAATTCTACCAGTGCAGTAGTAATTACAGTGATTGCCTAGAGAACAGCAGCCTAGAAATATCTGTAAATGTTTAATTAGGGGATAAAGGAAAGACAAAGAAAAAAAATCTAAGACAGAGAAATCACTGTTCTCTAACATATTCATATTTAGTAGTTGCTTAATCCATTCTAAACCATATATTTATGGCATTGCAAAGCATCCTCAAATGTCAAAACTGATTTCAGAAAAAATATTACTGTATTCCAAGACATTCTCTTCAATAGGGGAAAACAAGGCTAAGAATGAAAAGAATTTGACAATTAAAAGACTTACCTGCAACTGAAATACAAAGAACACCAGAAAGTTGAGTGATTGGTATTCCAGATATTTGTTATCCTGGTACTGTACCTATATAACTAAAATTTTCATTACATTACTGCTTCTAAAGAAATCCTACTTTTGCAATAAAAATTATTTAACTTCAGGTTTTCTGCACTCCAAGATGACAGAAGTAAATGAAGACAGTGTCACACACCTTAACAAATCCCATGTTGTGATACTTACCATTTGGTAAGAATACAGCTATAAAGCTACGTGACAAGCTCATTAAATGATTTCATACCATCTCAGGAAAAGCAACTTACTTTCTTCAACTCAAGCTCTTTAAAAAGTGAAAAGAAAATTGCAGACAGGTTCAGTGTAGCAGACTAGTCACTAACCAAAAGTAATTTACTATTTAAGACAGGCTACCTGGAAGCAGAGTACAACAAGCACTACCAGCACTTTTCCTCCAGGATTTCCCTCTCTCCTTCACCTTCTAAAGCAATCTTACAAAAAGCACCGCCTAAAATAACAACTATACCTTAAAAGCTACAAGAACATGGTCACATTTGAATTATGGAAACTTTCATTAAATTTGCTTGGATACTTATAAAGCTGAATAGGAAAAGTAATTTTGTCATGATGAAAGCTGACTTACATTTCAGGGAACTTCTGGAGTTGGACATTGTGTCTGTTTTATAAATATAATGCGTCTGTTTTTTAAAAACAGTGAGGTTTTTTACCTGCCAGTCCAGAGAGATGCTGAACTCACATTTGGCCAGACACAACTAAACAGGCAGACACTCATTCAAAGACAAATATTTACTTCAGGACTAAGGTAGCAAGAAGGTCTAGGTGGGAGAACTCTAAGAAAGCTTTTAATCAGTAGAACTGACTACAAAGAGATCTCAGTTTTAATCAACCTCTCAGTTTTATTTTAATTTGGAGATGCTTTTAAGATGCACAAGACCAAAGACCTAGACACCTGAGAATCTCTGTTCTTCTGCCTATTCTGTAACAGGCCAGACCACTACAAAAAAACCCTGTAGGGTGCTTTAGGATAGTTGCATAACAAGATATGCCTAGTTTATGACAAAAGAATAACAAGCATGTATTAAACACCATTATTTAAATGTAGCCAAGAACACAATTTATATCTGTTTGTGAAAACTGCAGGTCTGGAGGTTTTAACTCTAAAGTAAGATCAGTGTAACTTTAACTTTGCTTTCAGTGGCAGTCTGTCAACATTCAGCAACAGTTCAGTTATCCTGGGGGTCAGCAGTTAGCACTTTCTGCATCACAGAGAACGCTTCAAGAGGTAAACAGCACAGGAATATTAATTATGAACAGAATAAATACTTCCAAAAGGAAACCGAGTGGTTACCATCAGTCCTAGGGGGAAAAAAACTCACATGACACCCAAGGAAAAATGAGCACTCAGGGTGGTTTAGCAGTCTGACAAGGAACATTTAGAAACAGGCTTGCAAGTTGAAAACACGTCTTACCCACATCAATTACCCAAGGAAAGCACCAATCTGATGTAGACACACATCAATGACCCAAGGAAAGCACCAATCTGATGTAGACCCACACCAATTACCCAAGGAAAGCACCAGTCTGATGTAGACCCACATCAATTACCCAAGGAAAGCACCAATCTGATGTAGACCCACATCAATTACCCAAGGAAAGCACCAATCTGATGTAGCTGCTTAAATGTGACATGCAAGTTTATTAAAGTCATTTCATCATGCTACCACACTAACATTAAGCAGTGACATTAGATGACAAACCTGGTTTTCCTCTTGCAAAACTCTATATTGTTCCTTCCAAATGGTAATTTTTGAAGCTTCATCTTTCCTCAGCGCTCTCTCCTTTTTTAGCTCCGGACTCCAGAAGGTCTTGATGCTGTTCATGGAGGAGCTCAGCTTGCTCTCCTTCACCTCCACGTCCTTGCGCAGCAGATCGTTTTCGCGCAGCACCTCCTTGAGCTGCGTCTGCAGGTCCATGATGGTGTTGTCCCGGGCCTGGCGCAGCGAGTGCGGCACGGTGGACGCCATGCTCACGGGGGGCAGGTGGTGCTCCCCGAAGGCGATGGTGTCGCTGGCGACCCCGCTGCTGGCGATGTTGGGGCTGCTGCCCATGGCGGTCATCCGAACGCCGTACGGCAGCCGGCCCCCCGACCGCCCCAGGGTCATGGTGCTCTTCGGGGTGTCCGCGCCCACGTTCTCGTGGTCGCTTAGGTACATGGGGCCGGACGTAGCGTAGGCGGCGTTTAAGGACTGAATGTTTTCCATAGAAAGGGTTTTCCCGCTGCCGGCCCCGGCACTGCTCCCCGAGCTGCCGCCCGTGCTGTTGGTTCTCCGGTGGCCCAAGCGCGGCGACCGCGGCAGCCTGGGCGAGCGCCCCGGGCTCTGCGTGCTGGGCTCCACCTTGCCCACGGAACGGGCACTTCCGTACATGATTCGGCTGGTGGTGGGAGGCAATCGGATAGGCAAAAATCAGGAACGAGAGAATTCCTGTTAAGCTCTTCAGTGGTTAAAAGTCAAGTTAAGGCCAATCACAGCTTGGAACAGATCCAGTTGTCCATCTCTGAAGTCATGTGCTCGCTACGGTCAGGACCATATCTGTATCAATAAGAATAACGTATTAAAATCTGTATCGATAAAAATAACACATAAATACCTAGTTTATCATCAAGTATTTGTCCCGCATTAGAATATATTCTACTATCTTTATACTTCTCCACTATTTTCAATCACTCCTAATAAAAAAAAAGCAATGTTTTATTTAAACCCTTATATTTAAACTCAAAAAGAAACTTCTATTCTTGCTTTTCTATTGTTATATCATCACAATAAAGAGGGAAGGAAAAGCGAACCCATCAATCTTCAAGCCATAAATTTGTTGACCATAACAAAACCCTTCAGATGTCGCATAATCTTTTTTCCTATTTCTAAGTGGCCCTAATGCTTTACCTGTTACCTTTTTGAGGAAGAGAAAACCAAAATTTTAAAACCACTCAGTAGTATGTATCTTTCCTTCAAGCACTGCCAGCTTCCACAGGACACGGTTTCTAAACCCCTGTGCTGTGAAATCATCCTGCAAATGGGAAGGCAGGACGGCCTGAGATGACTCTGACCATGACCTCGACCAGCAGGGTCCTCAGCACTGCTGCCAGCCCTACTTCAAACGCAGAGGTGAGAACCAAAACTAACAATAACCATGAAATCATTACTGACCACACAACTTAAGCAAGCACAGATGCAAATCTGAAAGAGGAGCAGTGACTCAGCAATGAGACCAATGAGGTTAAGAGGAACAAGAGAATCACAGCTCCACTGAACACTGGTTCTAGACTCTTACGTTCTCTCAAGATAAATGTAACTTAAATGTTTGTTCAGGTTAAGAAAAGATTTCAATTGAAATATACCTCTCATCAACCAGCTGAGATTAATTCCATTAAATAATATTTCACCTGCAGGGGCCTCTTAAAACACAGAGCAGTACGACATCATCCTGTTGCTGTTCCTTCTTCCCTCTACCTTTTCTTTAAATAAGGACTCCAGCGGCATATGCAATAAAATTCCTTATTTTTGCAGTGCAATATGATGCTGTTGTACAAGTGCTGGCAGGAAGCTCTTTAGCACAGGGACTCCAGGCTGGGATCACAGTTAATAGTCAAGATCTAGCAGAGAAGCAAGAAATGTAACTAAACTACTGCACTGTAAAACTTATCCCACCATACAGTTCGCACTTTTTTTCCCTCCACTGGTTTTTTTTTTCCAGGGTAAACTATTTCATGTTACTGCTGGGCTCAACTGAAATCAAAACTAACACTGAAACATTCCTGATCCCATCAGGTGAAAGAATACCAGCCAGTGTCCAGAGAGCAGCAGCATCTTATCTATCCCAACATCCTGCCTTTCACAGCAGCTTTCATCTACCTGCCCCTTCTGCTCAGAAGTCAGGTTTGCCAGGGATTAGAAGCCAATTTCTCCAAACCCTATAGCGTGTTTGTGAGACAATAACTGGGCAAACAGGTTAAAGATTAGGTTTACAACAGGAATACATTTACAAAAGAAATTGTAGAAACAGTGCAAGTGGGTGGAGGGGAAGAGACCAAAAAATAATATTGCAAAAAATACTGGAAAAGGGTAGAAAGAAAAAAGTAAAATCCAGGAAGGAAAGATAGAAAAGATAGAGCATTTTTTACTTCCAGAATGAGTTAGTATAGGAAAAGGTACGACAAGAAATAGTTTCAAAATGTTTAGCTTAACCTTAAACTTTGAATGGAAAACAAGATCAGGGTAAGCCAGCATTTCGTCATTTTCACACAATTTCACAGAAGATATAATGGCATGAGGAATTTTACGAAGCTTATGAAAACTGATACTGCTTTGTGAGCAGTTCTCAAGATGTTCAAGTGCTCACTCCCTTTTTTCTACTTTGCAAGAAAAGCTAGCAATAATATTGCTACAGAATCTTTTAGAGCACATACCTAAAGGAGAACAGGCCAAGGAAAAACAGCCACCAGCACGAACTGAAATTATCTACTGAAGCAACACCTACTGATGTATTTTTTTAATACAAGTTACATTTCTTCTATTTCAACTACATATCCTTATGCAAAATAGTAGAGAAATACAAACTATGTAACAAAGTCTACAGTGTTCCACTGAAGTTGCTTCAATAAGCAAGACACTGTGCCCCAGAACTGGAAGAAAAACACTTCTTCCAAACAGAAAGGCTATTTCAGACTAGCCTCACTGTTTGAGATATCAAAATGCTAAAAATGCTGCTGTGACACCACTTGAGCACTCAAAACAAATCAGATATGATTTCTTAGATGCTACATAAAGCACATTCCACCGAGAGCCTGCACTCATTACGATTCTCTTGAAAATTAATCCAAATCACAGCACTTAATTCATTTGCTAAAAACTCACCACAGTAAATCAGGGCAAACACTCATTAACAGCTTTAGACGAGTTTAACTTGAACCAAAAGATTAGACTTCCGTGCATTTCAGTTAAAGGACTTCACCCCAAAGCCACTGAGTTTAAAAGCTGCTACAAGTGCATTGCTGCTGTACACAGAAGCATCACCTGGTGAAGTCCTTAACAACACGCCAGAGGAGCCCAAAAGTTTTTAGGTAACTTCTAAAGAGTTCCTCACCCTCAGCACGGCAAATCTGCCATGAGAACTGCCTTCTCCTTGCATTAGCGAACATTCTGTTGGACTAAGCACACTCTCCACTATTGCTGCCATGCATTACACTGCACTCGCTTTTCACACAAAAGCAGTAGATTAAGAAGCAAAGTTGTCTTTGGAAACAAGCAAAAACAACCCTCCAGTATCTTTCTTGAAATGACAACTTTCACTACACCGTTGTTAGACTTTAAAATCGTGAATATTCCAACTGTTAACTAAATACACCCTTCCATGCATGCAGTCAGTTTCAGTATTTCCACTGACACAGATTTGCCACAGTTCAAGAAAATAAAAGTTACAAGATAAATCTTAACTTTCTTTTTTCCTTGCAGCATTTATCACTGACCATGTCACTTTGCTGTAGAAGCACATATTAATACAATTCACACTAGGAAAAACATCTTTCATCACAACAACAGCAAAGTGAGAGAAGTGACAAGAAAAAAAATCTTTTCTTTTTTGCGATACCAATTAATCAGGAAGGAGAAAGAATTTCAGTTTCCCTCCCAGAATCCAAGCAAAAGTATATGGAAGATTTCTTTCAGATAACATCACAACCAGAAAAGTTAGTTTTTCAATATTCTGACCCACACTAGCATTTTACTGTGAATCTCACAAGTATAGTCTCTTATCTTCCATGAGGCCAACATGCAGCACTGTTACTATTTTCCTCTTCTACTGAGACTCTAAATTTAGTCACAAATAAATCATCCCTTAACCCTACAAGATGGTGGTACCGACAAGGAACACTGTCCAACTGTGAATGTACTAAATGTACTAACCATCTGCCCTTTGCAAGTTCTCCTGTCGATTTCAAAAACCTGCTTTTTCTGCCAATACAGCAACCCTAATCCAAGATCACAAGAAAAAGAGACACTCTCAACATAAAGAGTTTAAAAAAACAAAACAGCTGAAGCCAGTGCTAAACCATTTTTCCTCAAGATAGCTTGAAGAGCTTTACAATTATGAAATAAAATGCTCTTGTTCACTGTTCATTAAGTGAACAAAAATGTCAAGAAGCATCCTATATGCAACCAAATTTAAAAAAAAAATCACATCAGCCCAAGTAAATACATTATATATATTTATATCTATTTAAATTGGCATAGTACCTTTGCAGGCACAAAGACCTGACCTGCTTTAGCATAAGTTGAAAACACTATCTAGTGATTATGGAAAAACTTGAAAGAAGGACTATCAGAAAAACAACAGGCAAGAATTACACAATATTGGAGAAAAAGGTTTGGAAAAGGACAGCTATGACCACATTTTCTGTATAAAAATTTTAAAATAGGTAACAGCACATCCTGCTTGAAGTGCCAGCTAAGAAAAATGTCTTCTCAGATCACAGGTGACCGTCCAAAAACTCTCAGAGACAGAAACCATTAACTGTGGAAAATGTTTATAATCTGGCAGCAGACATTTAAATGTACTGCAGTGCAACCTGTAGCAAGCAAAATCCACCTGTTTCATTACAACAGCCTAGTCCTAGGCAGTGAAAAGCAATGGAGAACCCAGTTTTCCTCAAAACACGCCAGGATCAGGACCTGGCATGCCAAAAGAACAGTAAAAAGCCACCTGCACATGGAGATTTACTTGTAAGGCAAATATGGCATGAGAGAGAGCAGGGGCAGGAACAGGAACACGAGTCTCGTCAAAAGATCTGGTGGTTTTCAATAAAAGCTATATTGGGGCATAGCAGAAAGGTAAGGAATTCTAGAGGGATCACTTGAACATCAAACTTCAGTATAAAGAATCCAATAAAATGAGATGTGTTTGGCTGTGCCGTCGCTCTCAGCCCCTGTATCTAGTATTTCATGAGAACCAATGGCTCACAGGGCGGGTGTTCTGGCTACAGTTGACAGAAAACAGAAGAGTCATTAAAAAAAAGTTCTGTTACCCTCTGGAAGATCTCTCAGTCAAACAAACTAATAATGCCTTTCATGTCTCCCTCTACTCTAAGACAAACATCAACAGCCCAGTAAGTACTTCTAGGTAAGCAAGCAAGCAAACATACACAAACATGCTGCAGAAATACAGGGAAAATCCAGCCTACATTTTCTAAAACAAACAGAATTTCAGAGTAACTTCTGCAGCCTTCAGCAAGTCCTGTGAATTTCTTTGCTGCGATTTCTCTTCAGAGCTGACAGCAGCTGACAAACTGCAACATCTACGGAGACAATTCCTCAATGGCATCCCTGCCTGACAGTCAGGAATGGGGCAGTGGGATCACAAACCAGGCAGCTTGGCATCTCGCAGCCCAGGGACCCCTCTAGAGCCCCTCAGCAGCAGACTGGAAGCCACGGATGCAGCTTCCAGAAGGCAGAACTTTCCTTGTCACACTGATTCCACACTTTGGAATTGTCCCACTGCGCTTTCCACAAAGCACAAGGAAAGCTCTGAATGTCAGTTTTCCCATAAAAGCAAAGTCAGCCTTTACAAGAGGCACCCTAACCTGAAAAAGGACTGCAGCAGACACATTGGACTTCATTATCAGAGGTAGCAATTGTTCCCATTTACATAATTCACACCCAAATAGTCAATGGCAAGTAAGCATGACTAGATTACACAGCAGGACAGAGACTGCAGGGTAGACAGAACAGAGGGGAGGGCAGGTAGCAAAGATGGAATTCCAAAAAAAAGAAAAGCTTACATTCCAATAAAACCCTGCCAGGAATCCGAATAGCGGGTATAACGAGAGAATCGACATGATTTACAACAACTTAGAGGTGTGTTAAGCAAGAGCAAAAATGAATTCCTGTTACTTCCCAGTCCACATCATGGTTACAAAACCTATGGCTGCTACGTTACTTCATATAAAAAGTGTGAAGCCTCTGTCTCTTAGGGCTATTTTGCAAATGTTAGGTTTGCCTAGTTTTGGAAGGTAAGAAGGCTCACTACTTTTCACGTTAAATTAATGACTATTACACACAAAAAGGACAGAAGTTTACTCTGGAAACTCTCTCCAAGCCAGCCAATGCTGGACACAAGGCATTGAACCCATGGAACTCAGGGCTGTTTATCAAAATGTCCTTGTGGCCTTGACAGCAAGAAAGCAATAAGGATGAATGAAATTCAGACAGAAATAAGACAAAAAAGTAACCATTCATATTAGGATTGACTCTCACTCCTAAAGAGCACATAAATAAATGCTGAAGCACTGCCATCTGTTTATATCCAATCCTTTTTTAAAAGCTGACTGGATGGTGGTGGTGGTGTTTGTTTTATATTTTTTTAATTAAGTTCACCTACTTGCACATCTGCCAGGTTCACTGACTGTAACACAGCCTTTGTTCTGTCTCAGCGAACACAAGATGTGACCATATACACAGACACGGAAATCTTCCCAGAAAAGCATCTCAGAAACCCTCAACAATCTTCAGGTGACTTTGACATATTAAAAAACTATGTTTTGTAAAAGGTAGGTCATCAACCTTGACCCTAACAGATTCAGGGAAAAAACCAGCATTCATTTGTTAAGGAGTGTTTTGTTTCTGAACATAAAGCGACATTCCTGGTAAACACTCTTTACATCTGAAAGCTTAGCATAAATGGCACCCATACACTTTAAGTCACCACAGAACATAGAAACATCTTGATTCCTTGTCCTTTGCAGACACCTTTCTGTTTCCCATTCCTGCAAGGCATCCCGTCCAGAAAACACCACCTGCGAGTCTGCAAGTGAGAGAGGCAGAAATACTCCTTGGTTTCCTAGTTAATTTCTCTGCCACAAGTGCCCAGTTCCTTTCATGGGATTTACTTACTCAACAAGCAAGACATCAGACAGAACACGCCCTGTTCTGCTCTACAGCAATTTCTTTGCAAAAGCAGTTTTAACTGACATCAAGTTTTGTTTCTTTTAATACCCTCAAGTCTTGATAACAGCACAAAGGGTCTGCTGTCACCAGCACAGTTCCTATCTCCTTTCCCAAAAAACAAGACCACAAAAAAAAGAGGCTTATTATTATTACAATAAATACATCTATTTCAGCTAAACCTTTATGTACTCATATTTCTATAATCTGATATGCCGCTTACTTATAAGGACTTTTTCCTGGAGCTCTGAAGGTTGGCCTCAGCTTGAGGGAGAACACGAGGCACTGTGGATATTCCTAAAGGCCTTACTTCATCTCACTTGTCAGACTTCAGTGGTTCTGCTCCCTGTGCACTAAGAGTTAACCTGGTCACTAAATTTGGGTGCACAAGCAGGTTCTTTCTGTTCTGGCTGCTGTGACAGAATTCCTTCTGTTTTCCTGCAGAGCCAGGAGCACACACACACTCAACACTACCTGGACATGGCACTGCCAGGCTTCCAAGGCGTGCCAGAAACCTTGGACGCCGTTCCAGCACCTCTGCTTTCCTCCAGCTCGAAGTATTCCACTGAGTCTGCCGCAGGATGAGCAGCACATGAAGCAGGTATGACCCTCCTCAAACGCTGCTTCTTGCCTGGATCTACCACACTGGACCCCCGGAGTCCCTCCCTGTCCCAGCTTCTTAATGCTGACACGTCCAGGGAGCCTGGCGAGGTGCTCCAGGGTTTCTTTTGTGCCATGACTGGGACGTAATTGTAAGTCTCTACATTTAAAGCAGATGTGAAGAAAACAAAATCATCATGTTCCCCTTTTAAAGGCAAAACACTAAAAAGCAACAGGTATCAGAACTTCGACTTATATGACTTAAATCACACATGTTACTTCCTAGTGATAAACTGATTAAATTAACTCTCACTCTTCTAATTATCTACAAGATTGAAGACCTGTGGATGTTAATTTGCTGTCACTGTAGGGCTAAAGAGTTTATAGGCTCATTTTAAAGTCAGTAAATACTATGTTTGCATCCATGGCTGTATCTCTCTTTCCCACAAGTGGCATGCAACCAACAACCCACTTCCTAATAGCAGAAACGAAATGCTAAAAGCACTAAAGATATTTCAGAAGCCCAGAAGTGCCTAGAAGCACTAGTGAACCCATGTAGACAGCCAGCCTAAAGTCACCATGGGCAACATCACAGTGCAAGGCAAAGCATGCTCCAGCTACAGAAATTCCATCATAATCTCACCCTGACAACACGGGGCCAAGGATATTGACGTAACCCACGTGCCAGAAAACATCACTATTGCTAAACCAGCACTGCATTTTCTAGGATCTCCTGCTCCACTTCTGCATGCCAGAGTTAAACTCTTGGCTTAAACAGGCAGCAGTGCATAGCACCCTCCTCACCTCACCCCGCTGGCCACGCTCCTGCAGCAGGTGGCCAGCAAGGGTCAAGAACCCACACTCTGCGTTTAGTCCTACTATTTAAAAAGCCACATGCGTCCCTCCACACTTACATTTCTGACCAAACCATACTCAGCTAAAACACGCCAGACCCTCCAAACAGAACACAATTCTCCAGGGCTTAGTCAGGTAAGTGTTGTAACAAAACTCCCACCCTAGAGAGGCTTTCAGGGGAACAGGCTTGAAAACATGCAGCAGTGCGTAGCACCCTCCTCACCTCACCCCGCTGGCCACGCTCCTGCAGCAGGGTGGCCAGCAAGGGTCAAGAACCCACACTCTGCGTTTAGTCCTACTATTTAAAAAGCCACATGCGTCCCTCCACGCTTACATTTCTGACCAAACCATACTCAGCTAAAACACGCCAGACCCTCCAAACAGAGCACAATTCTCCAGGGCTTAGTCAGGTAAGTGTTGTAACAAAACTCCCGCCCTAGAGAGGCTTTCAGGGGAACAGGCTTGAAAACAGGGAGGGGTGAGGGGATGAGAGGTAACAATGGGAGAGTATCCTGCTTCACAAAATAAGGAATAGCAGCAAGGAACTCACACACTGGTTACAATAGCATGGTGAAATATTTCTATTCATACAGCAGCACACATAACTGCTACCAGGAACCGAGAAGTGGCAGATTCAAAAAAGGAAAAAAAAAAGGAAAGAAAAGAAAAGAAAAAAGTAAGAACCCACTAAATACCAAAATCCCCTCAAAAAAAAACCAGCCAGGGTTTCTCTCATCACCAAGCTTTGCAATTCAGTAAAAGGGAATAGGCCACATGAATACCAAACCTGCCTTTTTTGCTAGTCAGGCCATTAGCCACATATTACAGATGAAAATTTACGTGAATAGAATCTCAAAAAAGCTCATGACAGGATCAAAAAGAATGCTAAAAATTATGAAAAACATGATGCTTTAACACAGCCCAGAGAGCAGGTTTTCTTCGGTTTAGGCTTCTGCTAACATCCCAACAGTGATTTAATTACAGCTAAATTGGCTTCCCAGAAGTGGTGGGAAAAGTTCAAATGATATCGAAGATTATGATAAACTCAAATTTCATTCAGCAGATCCCAACCCTTTCCTAGCTTCAGCCCCTCTTGCAGCTTGATGGATTCAGACAATTCCAAATTTCTGGATGATACAGTAGGCATAGACTTGACTATTCTGGGAACTGCTGTTCTGTGATGAAGTTCTGAACTGTGCTTCCAGAACTGAACTACATCCAGTACAGCTGTAACTAAATAATTACTGCTTTCATTACTGAAAAAAATCCCCTATTTTACTACCAACTCCAGCCACAGCAGCACGGGCAAGGTGGTGATTTCTCTCTTCTCATCCCATCTGAAATGGCTCTACGGGTGCTGACTCATAACTGCCCCTGAATTGGGGCACACATCTGAGCTGCCGCAGTTTCCAACACAAACTCCAGTAACGTGTCAGGCTCCAGCTCAGGAGGAGATGTGTGTTCAGCCACCTACGGCTACAGACGCAATAATCTCAGGGAGCAAAGGAGGGCAGGCAGCTGGTGGAGGTTACTGCTGCAGACATCCTCGCCCAGCTGGCCATTGTTTGAGAATTACAACCCCGCAGCCCAACCGGACAACTTTGAGTGGTTACAGCCTGTTGGATCCGAGGTAACACGCTACCCAGCTACAGCCACCCTGCAGGCTTGAGCGTGACCCCCAAACGTGCTTGGAGAAAATGCAAAACACGCGTTGTTCTTCAGAACAATTCTATTTTTACCCATTTGCTTTCATTCACTCGGCTCCCGTAGTGCTTCTCACCACCAGCAGCACCTCCATAGGTGTTCCTTTAGATCTTTGCATCCCCCAGTCTCTTTCATTTCCACCGGGGCTTCCCTTTGAACCATTTCACACGGTGCCGCCACAAACCATAACATGAAACTTCCAGAGCGCACGCAACATACCAGGTGAAATAAACCGCGTGCTTCCGAAGCAACCTTCAGAGCTCGCACCGCGAACGAGACAGACGTGGAAGGGCAGCAGCTCCCGACACGGGCTTGGGGATGGCAGCAGGCTCAGAAACAAAGCGCCGTGTCAGCTGACGCTGCCTCGTAGTAGATGCAAGAGGCTACACGAAACCCACCAGTGCGCGCTCGCAGGGAAAACATGGAAAATCCGACACCGCCGCAAGGTCCGGGCAGAAACACGCCGCTCACCATTACCTCACGCGAGGTGACTGAGATAACAAAAGCGTGCGCTTCCCAAGGACAGACCGAACGAGGAGGGGCGGAAAAACACGGCCGGGAAGGCGACTGGGCAGAGCAGGAATGACCGCCCGTGCGAGGCACAAGCAGACCCCGCCCGGCCGCGAGCAGCGCCCGGCAGGACGCGGGCCCGCGGGGTGATGTGGCCGCCCCGCCGCGGTCCCCGCCGCCGCTCCGCCCCGCCC
>VWPU01013290.1:0-76417 GCA_013398955.1 Callaeas wilsoni | reverse complement strand
CCCGCCGCAGCCCCGCCGGTCCGTGCAGCAGGAGGCGGCGCCGCCGGCAGGACGCGCCACGCGCCGCCCGCCCCACCGCGCCTGGCCGCGGGCACCGCTGGGAAACGTAGTCCGGGCTCGGCGACTACAGCTCCCGGCGCGCCCCGGGCGCACGGCTGCCTCCGGGCCCGGACTACAGCTCCCAGCATGCACTCTGGCGGCCGGGCGCCAGCGCACCGTCTTCCCGTGGTGCTCCGCGTGGTGCCGCGCGTTCCCCGAGGGCCCGCGGAGTTGCCGGGGCTTCCCGAAGTTTTCGCGGAGCTGCGGGATGGCGGGCGCTGCCCACTGCTCCCTGCAGGCCAAGCGCCTGCTCCTGGACCCCAAGTTCGAGGGATACAAGCTGTCGCTGGAGCCGCTGGCCTGCTACCAGCTGGCGCTGGACGCGGGTGAGGAGCGGGCGCGGCGCGGGGCTGATCGCGCCGGGCATCCCGCGGGCAGCGCGGGGGGCACGGATACCCTCGCGTTTCCCTTCGTCCCCTCGCGGTGCTCCGCGGCCGGGCCGCGGCCCTCGGTGCAGCGTGCCCCGAGCTGGGGAGCGCCCGGGCCGCAGCACCGGGAGTCCCGCGCCTCTCGAACGGCGGCGGTTTCGGAGACCGAGCACTTCGTCTCGGCTTTTCTCGTTATTAATTAGCTGCACTTGGCCAGGGGCGTCCGTCGTCCTCCCCGCCAGGTGGTTTCATGGTGGACCGAGGTCTCTGACTTGTCAGACCTCAGCCTTGTAGCTGTCTGCCCCTGGGAGTTTGGGCTTAGTTCCTAAATGAGTAAGGAAACCTGTGTCCTAAATCTGGTCTTGCTTGTGCAGGCGAGCTGAGGCCAGATGACCAGCTGAGGTCGTTCAAAGCTGAGAGTGAACGGAGCACATGCAGTTTAGAGAAATATATATGAAATTAGCATCTTATACGAACTTCAGCCAATTAGCTATTTTTCTTTCTTATTCTGCCCACAGTTCAGAGGTGGATCTTCAGGCCATGCATTCCATGCCCTGCTTTCTCTGCCAAGCATCATTAGTATTTGAGATGCTGGTCCATTAACAGGCGCATTCGCTGAGGAGTACATTAGTACAGTGTCCTGTTGGATATGTGCCTACAGTCTTAGCCATGCCCTGAAATCTCTCAGCACTCTACCTTTACCGATTTGTGAAATGCAGGTCTTTTTGTAAGGTAGATGAATTAGTTTGGTTTTCTTTGTAAAGCTGAGACAGTAAACACAATTTGTGTGGACTAATCCCTGTCTTTGTATGTTTACTGAACGTTATACCTGTTTGCAGAATTACCCATTTTTTGTGTAGAATATATTGTACTCATAGTGGATCAGAAAGGTATGTTTGCCATGCTGAATTGTCAGCAGTAGGAAGGAAGTTTTTAGATAAATTTTCTGTAGAAGGTTGAGTGAGACTGTCAGTGTATCTGTGGTAGGGCTGGAAAATTGAATGAGAGTAACATCTTTACTGTAAGGTTGCTTTAGGTGTCACCTTTCAAAAGACAGCCCAAATGTGGGTGAGTGGGTGCATGTTATGAGAGCGGTCCAGTTTTGTCAGAGATAGCAACAGTGTGGCATAGGTGCAGTCCCTTAGTTTGTCTCTTATTTGTTGTTCTGCCTATGGTCAGCAACTTTTGTGGTTCTTGGATAGTCAGTTGTGCACCTGTTCTAAATAGGTGAGGATTACAGATCTTCATTAAAATACATGAGCAGTGGAGTTGCTAATGGAGAGATGGATCTACTCAGTTCTTGTCCATTCAGATATTTTGCATAATAGTTACAGTAACTCATGTAAAAGAGGATGGGTATGTGTGACACTGTTCTTTTCTTTCCCTTCTTCCCATAGCACGAAGACTCTGACTCATTTCAGTCTAACCTACTCAACTGTCCTACAGAGTCA
Organism: Callaeas wilsoni; assembly: GCA_013398955.1. Classification (NCBI taxonomy): domain Eukaryota; kingdom Metazoa; phylum Chordata; class Aves; order Passeriformes; family Callaeidae; genus Callaeas; species Callaeas wilsoni. Next base: position 74,499 of record VWPU01013290.1, on the reverse strand, counting down.
CTAATGCTAACTCACTTATTCTGTTCTGTGTGCTCATATATAGATATAGGTACCAGTCCTCTGGAGAGCGGAAAGCTTTTATTGTTGTTCTTGTGTTTTGGAATTAATAACAGGAAACATATCAGGCCTTATATCTGTTTTCCAGATGTTTTGTTTTCAGCCTGCTCTTAGGCCATACAGCTGCCTCTTTCTCCTTGCTGGTTTTCTTTTGCTTCCTTCAAGGCAGTTTCATCACAGTGCAGAGGTGTTCTGTGCCTGACTTTTGTATTTCCGGGTGTCAGTGGTCTACACGTGTTAGATTTAGGGTGTCCTTCCCAAACTTGATTTTTGTGTTGTACAGGAGTAATGAGTTGAGTTGTACAGACTGTGGATGGTGTGTAGGCTGTGGCTTTTTCAAATTACTGCATTGAGAAGAAACCAATACTGTGTGAGAAGGCCAAGAACTTCTGCTTTCCTTGCAGAATATGCACTTGTGTGCATATTCAAGGCCTCTGGAACATGATGAAGAATTTGGTAGTTTGTGGGTTATTAAATTGGTATTTGCCACTGTGTGAAGAATTTGATTTTGTTTCCTCAAAGTGGGACTGAGTGCAATAGCTGAAACAAATGTCAAATGTTTAGGAACACTACCAGCATGATTACTTCTGATTTTATTCACAGCTGTTGGCAAAAGATATTGCAGTAGAATATGGAAGATTAATGTCAAAAAAGGCTGTTTAATCTTTTTTTTGTTTTACAGCAAAACATTTAATAAGTGTTTGTCTCAAATGACCTGAGATCTGTAGCTCTGTGTGGCATCCCAGATCTTGTGGCAGTAAGATGAATATGTGAGTTTTAGAGTACTTGGAATACATGACAATAAATAGAAATAGGTGCTTGTTCTTAAGTAGAACTGAGTTTTAACTCAGCTGTAGTTGAAGTTTTTATGCAGTGTTATTACGAACTTGCATAGTGAACTTTAGAGTATCAATCTTCTCTAAAGATTTTTATCTCTGATTTTATATTTATCTATTTTTATGAATTTCACTGCTATCTATAAAATAAAATGACCAAAAAAATTGCTCTGTGGAATTGATGCAGTCTTCTGCCACTGGAGCAGGTGGATAGCAGCACGTGGTGTTGCATGACAACTTGTGGTGGTTTTCATGCTCCTGAGGACTACAGTGCGTTTCATTTTCTGACCATCATGTAAAACTTAGTGTTCAGCTCTAATATGCCTTCAACTGGTTGACTGTGGTTGCCAGGAATTTGCTGTGATCAGATGCGCAACTGACAAAGAAATACATTTTTAAAAACGATTTATTTATTAGATCTATGGTAGAAAGTGATTTTCATTTCTTAAAATGTGTGGTCACAGTGAAGAAGAATGGGGGAAGTATGATACCTTCCCTTCTCTTTTAAATACTATGATTTGCATGTTCTTCTTTTATTTCTTCCTTATTCCAACCGATTCTGTCCTAGTAATTGCTCAACTCCCACAGTCATTTGTTTTCTCATCTCTCGTCCTGGTAATATATTTCAACTAGTAATGAGTCCTACATTATTATGCCTTTAATTCCTAGCTCTTCATTGTAAATTTTGTCTTTCTCCTTACTTTTTTTAGTTTATTTCCATAACTTATTTTCAAATGTTTCCTTTGCATTGAGTTTCGTAATGCCTTTTTATTAGATCACTGAACATTTAGGAGGGACGAAAGAGCATCTTGTTTGTGGTTCTCTCTTCTGCCCTAATCTGATCTCAGCAGAGTCCAAAGCAGAGATTGTGGGGCAAATCCTTGTCTCCAAAAAGGAACATGTCCAAGCTGCACAACATTTTTCAAGGATTGAGACCTTTGCTGTTTACTGGTCAGATGTCTCTTAATTCCTTTTACTTTCCAGAGGCTTGGAATTTATTCAGATGTGGATGTCCCTGATCCCTTTCCTCTCTTGTCTTGTCTGTTTGGCAGGACCATTGTACCTATGATGTAGTAGTGGATGCTTTTCAATGTAGCTGCAGCTGGAAGGCAGAGTAAACATTCGCTCAGAGATGGAGCTGCTGTTGCAAGGCAGGAGAATGTGCAGAGAATGCATTCCTTTGATCATGTGCATTTATGAGTTTTATCACTTTTTTTGAAAATTGGTGGTAATACATGCTGCTCAGAAGGTCTATACTTCAGTGAAAAGTTGCCTATTAGTAGTGCTACATGGAAAACATATGTTTGTGCCTTTTTATGGAGCAAAAGGCACTGGTATGTTTCAAACATTTATGGAGATTTTAATTTGCATTTTCCATTTGCATTTGAAAAATGTAATATAAAAAAAGTCTTTAAAGTAATGTATGGGAAATAGTAAGAAATTTTGAGCTTTTTCAGACTTTTGTAGCTGCAATTCATAGAAGTTTAGGTCTCAGGCACATGTTTACTCAACAACAACAGAGATGTTGCTGCCTTTAATAAAAACATGGTTTTTATAATTAAAAGAAAAAGAATTAATGCACGGTTAGAAGGATCTTTGAATGCTGATACTAGAAAGTAAATTATCTCTTCCACTAGTAGACCAGTGTATCTGAAATACAGAATTGCTTCCACTGGGTGGCATTGCAAAACAAGGCATGACATACAAGCATATTTGATGCCACAAAATATGCTGGTATAATTATAATAATATCCAGCTAGGCATCTTATTGTAACAGGTTAGAGGTATGTTACTTCTTCTGTTCATTCTTATGAATTATTTTGTATTTAGTGCTTTTGCTTTTAAGTAAAGCATTGCGAGCGCAAGTCTTTCTTTAATTATGTTTAAACTACTTTGAGTCAAATTACTCTTTTAAAGCATGGAAGGAACTAGTAGAGATAAATACAATTCTAGAAAAGTAGCATAATTTTTTTTATACTAGTCCAAAATGACCCACCAAACTAGGGTTATTGCGAAATAATATTGAAAGCTGAGATTTAGTTTATACATTCTGTGTATTTGCTTTCTTTTCTGGTATGAACGACAGTGTATGAATCAAGGTTTTTGTGGTGCAGGTGTATTTATCAGAAATTTGAAAGAGACCACATGACATTCTGTTAAATAGCTACCATTGACTGCTACTTCTTAATTGAACCCAAACAGACTAGTGAACCCATTGAGACTGGTGAATTAGTGTGACTCTTCAAAATCACATTTAGAAAAAAAAAAAAACAAAAACAAAAAAAAACCCATTAAAAACCCTAAAGCAAAGCAAACCCAAACCAAACAGCAACAAATCAGAAAAAAACCCTGACTGAAAAAGCAAATAAAAACTCATAAAACTGTAACTGTGAGACTGAGTAAGGTGATGGTCTGATTCAAGTATTTCTTCTCCATTTATATTATCTTATCTTTCTCTGAATTTACTTTATTAAAAGTCTCAGTTTCTTTTCCCTTTTGTCCTTTTTTTGTCACTCAGCTCTATTGGTTTTCTCTTTTTTTTTTCCAAAGGACCATCAAGAAACCTTGAATCTTGAAGGTTGTAGAAAGGAAGGAATGAACTTCACTCTAGTGTAAAATCTTCTGTAAACTATCTAAGCACATGGTATGTGATAGCAGATGGCAGTTGTGCACAGATTTCACTTGGTCACAGTATGGGTTTCAATTAATGGAGAATGGAATAGGTTCTTTAATTGCTTCATCTTGGCAGAGCTACCCATATGTATGATACATTCTGAAAGCAGTTGGTTACCTCATTTGAAGTGTTTCACGACAAGACAGTACACATTTGTCAGATTTCCTAGTTTAAAATCACCTGTGAATTGTATAGTTTCTGACTTCTGTTTATGTGGAGTTAATTGCATATTGCAATAATTCAAGAGATTTGGATCTCTTATTCCTGACCCCCTTTATTATTCAGGGCTTATCAGAACTAGTCTAGAAAACTCGAGGACAGAGAATTCATATTCTTCCAGATTTTATAAAGTTTATCACCTTACAATCAGCTAATCAATAGTTTATTGTTCCAAGAATTTTTGTGAAAAGTTGTACATTTACTTCAGGAATCATCATCTCGTGTGGAGTATTTTTACTGTTTGTTTAGTTACGGTTCTGACAGGAGCAACATAACTAGGGGAGTGGGGAGGGAGAAGTGGAGGAAGGAAGCCTTACCATTTTAGGTTTTTTTGTGCTAAAAAATCTTTACATGTTTCTACATGTATATTCTAATTTCATAAGATCAGCTATATAGGAAGTAGGTGATATGTGCATGGTTTCACTGAAAATAATTATCCTGGATTATGTTTGGTTTGGTCTTTAATTGTTTACAAAATATTCATGTCATCTCTTGTTGTGTTGGGAAGAATATCTCTGTGAAAAAGCTTGGTTACACAAACAGCTTTAAAATGGATTTTCACAGTATATTCTATTTTTTTACAGTGTTATTTACAGTAAAATATTTTAATTAATTAAAGTAGGAATTGGAATGGGTAGCAGTTGTTGCCATTAAGACAGGTGTATTTTCTTCTCACTCCTTTGTTGATATTCTAGCTTGTTTTGAAGGGCCACAGCTTGTGGAACAGTAATTTATTAATTGCAGAGGTATGGAAATTCCTCCTGTGTGGTGAATATGAATAATGATTTGATCTGGGTGGAATTAAAACTGCTGGTTTGCAAATCTCAACAGTGATTAGGAGACTAATTGCTAATTATGCTGTCATTTTGCAAGCATTTTGTATAGTATGACTGGATTTTTATTAACCAGGCAATATAATCTTGCATAGTTTCCTGAAGCCACTTTTATGTTAATAGCTGGTGTCTCTGATGGGGTCTGTTCTGAGCCATATAGTGCCTGTCTGGTTGTTGTGTTTGTGATAGCTGTGCAGTGGCACTGATGGCACTGCCAGAGGAACTGCTCTTTCCAGGAATTGGTGTTCTGACGTCAGGAAACTACTTCTGCTGCAGTAGGGTTTAAGTAGATGCTAAAGAAAAGTAAGAAATCTGAGTGCTGCTGCATAGTTGTGAATGGTCCCTGTTATGGGGAGGGATGGAAGTGAAATACCGGAAACAGATTTGCTCTGTTTTGGAGCAGAAAAGGGAAGAAAGAAGTTGAAAGATTAGGAACTAAAATAACTGTGAACTGCTGTTATGAGAAGGATTAGCCTTGAGGTGCTTTCCTCATACTCTGGGCTTGAGTGCTAATCATCATGGACTGACAAGAGTTTACTTCTAACTTTCTAAAGGATTTTTCTTATGTGAAGTTCAAGATAAGTTCCCTGCAGGAAAGCTAAGGATCCTGAGTTGACTGTACTGGAGAATGAAATGGAGTTCTGGTCTCTCTGAGACTATTTGCAGAAGGATGGACTAGACATCTGCTGATGTATTTTGAGATGTTGGGACTACAGCTGCTTCATCTATGTATAGATATGGAATAGGAAGAAAAAAGTTGCACTTAATTTAAATAAAAAGACTGGGTAGTCTTTGACAGATAATCCAGTTCTGATTTCTGGTAGTTGAGTAAATGGTTTCTCTTTGGAAAAATCTTGCTCAAGTGAATGACTGTAGGGAGCATGCTTCTTGCCTTGAAGAAGGTACTATTCTACTGAATAGCCGTTCTTTGCAGCCTCTTTCAATTAAAAAAACTTAGCCTGAAATTTTGATGCTATCTTGGACATTTCTGGAAATTTCAGTCTCAGAGTGCTAAGAACATGGTGGGGGATTGTTGTTTGCTTGCTTTTGATTTTTGTTGGAGTTATTTTGTTTTGTGCTTTTGTTTTTGTTTTTGTTTTTTTTTTGTAATTATCATGAACTAATTCTGCTTTGTACTGTTTTAATCTTTTGTCTTGCAAGTGCTGGTAGATTAGTTCAGAATTTAAGACTGTGAAATCCATGTAGTTAAATGGAATATTTCTTTTGGCTGCTGTTTTCCTAGAGTTACTATAGAGCAGACATTTTTCCTTACTGTAATACAAAGTATGTTTGACGTTGTTGCATGTGTTTAGATGTGTGTTTCATCTTGTGAGGGTTACTGATAAATTGGACCTCAACACATGCTGGTGAGAGACAGGGTGGAGGTGTATTGGGTTTGCATGGCAAGGTTTTGGTAGCAGGGAGGCTACAAGGGAAGGCTTCTGAGAGAAGCTGCTGGAAGCTTCCCCCAGGCCTGACAGGGCCAGTCCCAGCCCGGTCCGAGATGGCTCCAACGCTGGCCGAGGCCGAGCCCATCAGCCATGGTGGTAGCGCCTCTGGGTGATACACTGGAAAAGGGTAAAAAGCTGCTGCACGAGAGCTGCAGCCAGAGAGGGGAGTGAGACTGTGTGAGAGAAACCACTCTGCAGACACCAAGGTCAGCGAGGAAGGAGGAAAAGGAGGTGCTTCCGGTGCCAGAGCAGAGTCCCCTGCAGCCTGTGGTGAAGACCATGGTGAGACAGGTTGTTCCCCTGCAGCCCATTGAGGTCCATGGGGGAACAGAGATCCACCTGCAGCCTGTGTAGGACCCCATGCTGGAGAAGGTGGATGCACCTGACTGAGGCTGTGATGGCATGGAAAGTCCGTGCTGGAGCAGGCTCCAGGTAGGACCTGTGAACTCATGGGGAGAGGAGTCCACACCGGAGCAGGTTTGCTGGCACGACTAGTGACTCCACTGGGCACCACCCGTGTGCAGTCTTTCCTGAAGGACTGTGACCTGTGGAAGGGAGCCGCTCTGGAGCAGTTTGTGAAGAACAGCAGCCTGTGGGAAGGACTCACCTTAGAGAAGTTTGTGAAGGACTGTCTCCTGTGGAAAGGACTCTATGCTGGAGCAGGGGAAGAGAATGAGGAGGAAGGAGAAGCAGAGAGGTGTGATGAACTGACCTCAGCCTCTATTCCCTGTCTCCTGTGCCACTGGAGTGTGGAGGAGGGAGAGACCAGTGGGAGTGAAGTTGAGCCCAGGAAGAAGGGAGGGTTGGGGGGAATGTGTTTTAAGATCTAGTTTCATTTCTCATTACCCTAGTCTAATTGGCAGTAAATTAAACTAGTTTCCCCAAGTTGAGTCTGTTTTGCCTGTGACAGTAATAGGTGAGTGATCTCTCCTTGTGCTCATCCTCCCTCATGAGCCTTGTTTTCTCTCCCCTGTCCAGCTGAAGAGGGAAGTGATCGAATGGCTTTAGTGGGCATCTGGCATCCAGCCAGGGCAAACCCACCACAACAGGCCACTGTAAGTGGTAATAATGATGAGATGATCAAAGCAAATGACTGCAGTGGCCTTTAGGGAGGATGAATTGCTTTCCAAGTTTATGGTGATATTTTAAACTATGTATACATAATGTATTTTTCTTCAAATAAAGCATATCTATGGAATGAAAATGGAAGAATTGTTTTTATATTATTAGTTTTAATTTTAAATTACTAAATTGTAAATAAATAATCGTTAAAATAGTCTTTTTTTTTCCCCTCCAGCTGTAGCAGAAGTGCAGCTTCGTGATGATCAATATACCCTTGACCACATGCGTGCTTTTGGCATGTATAATTATCTTCACCTTGATTCCTGGTACCAGGATAATGTCTACTATGTTGATCAGTTTGGAAGGGTTATGAATCTGTCAGTGACTCTGGTAAGAACAAAATTTTTTTTTAAACCACTGAATTTGAAAAGATGGGAGCAGATGAGATAGAAAATATTGCAAGTAGGATCCAAATGCATAAACTGTGGGAAGCTATTGTTAGGAAGACAGGTCGGTCAACAAAAATGCATTTCACCAGGAAGAATAAAAGGATTTTAAGTGAGGTTTCTGACTTCTTTGTGTTAATAATATTGCATTAGTGTTGCAATAGTGTGTGGCATCCCACCCTTAAGGGGACAGGAGCACTCAGGAATTGAAGATGCTTGTGGCCAAAAGGAACAACAAAATCCAGGGGGTTCACAAAAGCTTACAGAGTTTTTTAGTGAGTTACACATTTGGCACAGAAATTGGAATGTTAGTCCCTGACCTCCTAGTACAAACACACAGCAGTGGGCTGATGGGATGTCCAGGGTCCTGGAGATGCTGCCTGGGCTAGGTGGGGGTACCTTTTTATGGGTCGATTTCTCTGCTTGGAAAATAGATGAGTCACTTTCTATACAAGTTAGTTATGTGCAGTTTGTCCTTCCAGACCCTTCTGGAAATGGGTTGGAGGGCTTAGGGGGTCTCTGGTGGTCTTGATCTCCCCCCTGCAGTCCATGTCCACATCCACTTCTCCACATTATTCCTATATATGTGCTATGCTTATCTCTAGGAGCCAGAACAAGGACGTTTGTCCCAGAAAAGTGCTGTCCTACCTTTGTGTGGCCCCCATCTCCATCCACGTCCTGTTCTTTCTTACATTATGTTACTACCAACAAACCTTGGTTGAGTCCACAGCCTATGGCTATCATACACATTAGCTCTTTTCTTTTAGGCTTCTACATAGTGTTACATCTGCTTCTGTTCTGGGCAAGATGGACATGATGACAAGCTGAAGAAAAGGGAAGATGCTTCTCTTCTACTTGCTGTTCTCTTTCGCCCTGACATTACTTGATGTTTGTTTCCTAACTTGAAAACTCAGTCATTGTATATATGTTAGAATTAAAAATGCTTAATCTGGACATCCTTTGTTGGAGACCAAAAGATGCTGATGGCCCTGAGGAAAGTTGAAATAGTGTGAACAAGCTAGGCTAAGTCTGAATCTCTGCTTTTATACTGGTGCTCCTAAGAAATCAAACTTGGTATTTCTTTTGAGCCATTTTAATGCACGGATGCTTTAGTTTTCTTTACAAAACTATACTTCATTTCAGAGGGGGAAGGTCATGGCTGTGTGGACACCATGTTTCTGGCACATACAATTGTAGGGCTTGGGCATTAAGGAAGAAAAGACTATATGCAAAGGAAAACACCCATTGTCATGCTACCAGAGAGTTTGGCTTGTAACCCTGTTGGACAAAAGAAAACACAGGATAATGTGTGAGTTTTTGAGAGCATGTGCCTTAGGCTGTGCAAGGTTCTAGGGAGAGAAATTACTAGGTCAGGACTAAACTAAGAAAAATTCTGAAATTGTAGTTTTACATTTTCAGGAAATACGAGTTTCCAGAGGATGACAGGCTGAGAACTGAAACTGCAAAATAGTTCCTTTGCTTTTCATAGTATATAGCAGTTGGCAGACTCTTACTGTGACAAGATAATCCTCTAGGACTTCTTCCAAAACTGTTGAGATTATCTGGATTTCTATTAGAAGCATCTAAAAGAAAGCCTTCTGTTAACAGTGGCTTGTCACAATCTCATTTTTTGTTTTATTCTTCAGATTGGTTAACCTTGGCTTGCTTCTGAATGCCCACCCAAACACTCTCTCAATCCCCCTATTCAACAAGATGGGGAGAAAATAAGAGAGAAAAGCTTGTGGATGAGGATGAAACCAGGGAGATCACTTAACAATTACCATGATGGGCAAAACAAACTTGACTTTGGGGAGAATTATTTATTGCCAATTAGAACTAGCGTAGGATGATAAGAAAGAAGGTCACACAAAGCTTGTACCAGGAACTTGCTCCATTGTGTGCTTTTCCATGGGCAAGAGTGCGGATATCTGTCCTCTGTGGGCTTCAGGGGGACAACCTACTTTTCCATGGTCTTCTGCAAGGGCTGAATTCAAACCTCTATTCCGCACCACTGTCTTAGCTGATAAACTCAACTGTCTCCGATGGAGAGTCCAGTGGAGCTGGCTGGAAGTGGCTGTATGTGCGCAGGGGCAGCCCTGGCACCTCCTCGCTGAGGCCACCCCTGCAGGTCCCCTCTGGCTGCACCACAGAGACACCCAACACATTCCTTTATTAGGAGGGCACTATATGTGTAAATTTATTTCTTAGCAGATAGAGGATTTTACATATCCTTTTTTACATATCCAAGGCCATAAATTGACATAAGAAATATTCTTCCCTAGGACCTATTTCAAGATAATGGCACTTGATTAATACCTGGTCACAAGTTCCAGTTCCACCTGAAGTGGGAAATAAAACTGATTAAACTGTGAAATAAATAGGCACCATCTTGTGTCCTAATACGTGATACTGTGCTGTTTTGCAAAGGAAACATGTTTGCATATGTATAAAAAGGAATGTGTGTTCAGAAACATCAACAAGGTGTCTCATTACAAATGTGCCCGACCACATATATTAGTCAAATGTATATTAAAAATAAGATTGGTTTTGGTCAAGTACAGCTTACAATTAAAATTAATGTCAGTCTTCTTTAAAACAGAAGATGGAACAGGTTAATGTGTTCATCCTAAAATCAGAGTGAAAGAACACATAGGCTTTCTAACACATAATTATTTCTGGTTTTATTTTTTATTTTGGTTGCAACTTTGATTCTAATATGACACTGTGTTGGTTATCCGTATATCATGAATTATCCCTGCAACATAGGTGTTTAAAAAGATGTCATCTGTGAAGGAAAAGAAGTGCATGTAACACCTTGCTACTTGCTCGAAATCACACATAATTGAAAAAAGAAAAGTGATCAACACAAGCAGTTCTTTTGTGTTGATGGATGAGTATTTAGGTGGATTTTTTATACCAGGTTAAGGAAATTGTTACTCTGACTTGGCTGGAAATACTGTATAATAGCTTTAACATTCTCCTATTACAGCTGTTGGACTTTTTCATTCAATATGCCAGCAGCAATCAAAGGGGTAGGGTAGTGATGGAATTACTGACTTGGAGTTTTTTAATTGGTCTGTTTTTTTGCATCTGACTCAACTTCATTGATTGCTTGATGTTTGTAATATTCAAATACAGCTGCAAAACGTGCCAAGTTTTCTCCGTTAGCAGTTGGACTTGGTTTCTTGACCTTAAGCTCTTCTTGCAAAGACAACTTTGTTTCTTTTTATGCTTAAATAATCAAATTGAAAAATTGTGGCAATAGGAACTTTTCTCAGACTTAATTCAAATCCTTAGTGGTGTGTATATATTTTCGTCTTTTTAATTTCCAGTAAGCATTAGATATGGAATACTGTTCCTGTAACTTTCAGTTAACTTCAATTCAGAACAACTGTTAGTGGCACCAGACACAAATGTGGGAATTCTATTTGAAACAAGTCAGAATAAGAAAGCAGATAGAGAACAACAAATTCTTTCAGTGTTCCGTTTCAGGGTTTTGAATACTTGTTTCTTTGTTATTCAGAATGCTGGGTAAGGACTTTTCTTACAGTTAAAGAGATTGTCAAATGCCTAGGTATTTTGATTTTTCATAAAAACATAGTCTCATATTTGTTATTGCTACTTTGTGGGAATTGCCATATGAGTTATAACTTTTTTTTCCTTTATTTTTTATTCCTTTCTTCCTTTCTCATTCCCTGTTATTTCCTTGAAAAATTAATTTTTATTTTAAAAATTTTATAAAATATCTCATATTTGTACAGTATTGTCGTTTAACCCCAGCTGACAACTAAGTACAATGCAGCTGCTTGCTCGCTGCCACTCCTCCATCCCCAGTAGGATGGGAAGGAGAGCCAGAAAAAGGTAAAACCCACGGGGTGAGATAAGAACACTTTAACAATTTATATAAAGCCAAATTTAATAATAATAGCAACAAAAATAATAATGATAATGAAAAGAGAGAGAAATAAAACATGGAATAACAAGTGATGGACAATATAGTTGTTCACCAGTGCTGACCAATGCCCAGCTCATCGCTGCCTGAGCAGTGCTGAGTTGTTTCAGCCAGTTTTTGCTGGTATAATACATGACTGCAGACTGTCACCATCCCCTCCTACTTCTAAAGTAGGGAGTTGCTATTACCCCAATTAACCACCTGGGAAACAAAGAAACACTAAGTCGAAAAGCTAATCTGACGCAAGGGGTTTGAGGGCAGGTTTTGTTTCATCTTCAAGGAAGTCCATCCTTTTCATTGTCAGAATGAGATTAGAGACTGTTCTAATAAATGCTTAAAATTAAATTAGTGAAGAGAAAGGTTGTGAATAAGACAATTTCCTTTCTTGCCTGCTGAAAGAAAGGCTTAGTAATAAGGAATATTTTTCATTTTTTCAGGAGATTGAGTTCTGAAATTCTGCTCAATGCTGATAAATCTGATGTGAGCTTTAGAAGATTAAGTAGTTGATAATTTTTTATTTTAATTGCATCCAGAACTATTTGAAGCTTATTGTTAAGATTCACTTGAAGGATGACAAAAGTGTGGTCTTCTGTAATGTTATATAGTATGCCCCTGTAAGTCACTGTTAAGAGGAATGATGCTTCTTCTTTCCATAATAAGATACACAGGATTTTGACTTTTTTTTCCTAGGCTTAGTAATCATTGCTAGTTACAATGGAAAACTTTTCTACTTTGTAGGAAAAAAATACCTTTCAGTGAAATCTAAAAATTAAATAAAATATGAGGAAGCCAGAATTCTTTGTATCTAGCGTTTGTGTGATATTTGTTCAGATTGTGAGTTTGGTTTGTTCGGTTTTTTTCCTTTTAATTCTTTGATTCTCCCCTCCAGAATGTGTTACAAATTAGCAGAATAGTCCAAGAGGTGTAGTGATACAACTGAATCTACAAACTGAGCCTGAATGCTTCTAATAATTAAAAATCCAATTTGCATATTTTCCATTGCAGGTTTCATAACCCTCTTGTAGCACACAGTAATCTCTAATATGAATTTAAGTAGGCCCAAAAGGCAAGCAGGCTATCTTTTTGTTATCTGGTCTTTTTTTTGGCTGTTGCTTATTAAAATGGTACTTACCCAAATCCAATTTCTCTTGCTTACCTTTGACCATGTGTTAAATGCACATCTGATTTTACTAACATCTGGAAAATAGGAAGGATTTCAAATCCCCTCGAAGGCGGAATTCTCAGTAAATGGGGGCACCGCATGCTTTGCGTGCACAGTGTGCCCTTTGTGTGTTGCATACACGTGCCCAAGTGCAAAGGACTCTTTTGGAGATGGTGCTTTGTATGTTTATTTTCGACTGCCTTATTTCGCAGAAAGGAATGAGTAAATTTCTTTTGCTAAAAGTAGGTTATTCCCCCCAAGCTACTGATTGTTTGTGAAAACAAACGGACAGAAGGTGTTTAAATGATTTGTGGCTGAATATTCAGGGTCTGTAATGAAACACAGTTTTAATCTCATATGTTTTCACTGCTATTTCTTAGTCTCATTACCTTATTACATTAAGGATAGGCCTGAGACTAAGAAACGTTTTGTGTGTCACAGAATTAATAATTACCTGTTTGCCACCCAGGTTTTCAATACAAAAATATGCTTCTGTTTGTTCTTCCTTTTACATACTTGTTCATATCTGCAAAACTGCCCCTGTAATATTTTTCAAAATTCTTTTTTCTATTTTTACAAATATATTTCTTCTTATATATATTTTTGTTTTAGTGACACTAATGCTGATTTTTAGTAATGAGGGAAGAATTTCTCTCTTGTTAAACAGAGGTTTCTGATTTGTGGACCTTCAAAAATAGTCAGTAGATCAACTGACTAGAAATGAGCCTAGTAAAATAAAACAAAAAATAGTTTAATTGGCTCTATAACTATTTTTTATGTTCTCAACATGGTCTGTTTGTTGTTGGATTAAGAAGATAGATTGGGTTAAAAAAGGGATGATCTCTAAAGGTCAGTCAGGCACCTTGTTTTTTCAGAGATGATTTTGTTGTTTAAAATTCATGTAGGTACACTAGCATGTAAAATACCTATGAAACTCATTGTATCTAATTTTGTGTCATATATGAGATAGATATATATATATATATATATATATAAAACTCTTTGTGAAATTAGGGGAAAGGACCATGACTTCCTGAGAAATGTTCCTCTAAGATACAGAAAAGAAATAACAGGAATTGCTTTTCTTTGTTAGTACTGGAAGACCTCTTTGAAGACAGCAAATCAGATCCTGAAGTCTCGGAATCTGTAAGAGGGACAAGGTGATGAATATGGTGTGGTTTTGGGTTTTTTAAATTATGTTTTTTGTGTCCTCTGTTTATTTTAGGATTACAGAACAGCCCAGATGAAGGGATCTCAAAAGATCATATAGTTGAAGCTTTCATGGCAAAAGGAGCCTAGATGAGGTTATCTAGCACTCTGTCCAGTTGTGTTTTGAAAACCTCCAGTGGTGGAGAGTCTGCCATGTCCTTGGGGAAGTTGTTGCAGTCATTGATTGTTCTCATTGTAAAAATTTCTCTTATATCTAGATGAAACCTCTCCTAGCGCAACTTTTAGCTATTGTCTCTTGTCTTCTCTACATGACTTGTGAAGAGAGCGCCCCTGGCCTCTTTGTAGATGCCCTGGAATACTGTGATGAGGTCTTCCCTGAATCTTCTCCAGGGAGACGAGGCCTAACTCCTTCAATCTTCTCACACAGGGGAGATTCTCCAGCCATTTGATGGTGTTCATGGCTATCCTTTGCACCTTTTCCAGTCTGTCCGTGTCTTCTTTCAATTGTGGACACATTATTCCAGGTGGGGCCTGACAAGCACTGGGTGGAGTGGGATGATCACATCTCTTCCCTCTGCTAGTGATACTTCTGCAGATGCCGCCCAGGATCCAGTCTGCCTTTGGTGCTGCAGCGTTGCCCTGCTGACTCATGGTCAGCTTGTTGCCCTCAGGTTCTTTTCAGCAGGGCTGCTCCCTGCCACACGGATCCTGGCCTATTCTGACCTCTCTGCTTATTCTGTTCCAGGTGCTGGACCATGCTTGTTTTTGCTTATTTTCCCAGCGTTCTTGCTGCCCCACTCTTCCAGGCTCTCTGTGCCAGGTGGCTTTCCCTGGCACACATTACCTCATCACCTAGTTTAGTGTCATCAGCAAATGTGGTGAGGGTGCTTTAAATCCCATCATCCAGGTACCTTATGAAGATGTTCAGTGTGTGGGGCCTGGTATCAGTCCCTGAGGGACCCCACTTGTGACGGACTGCCAGCCCATTTTATTTAACAGCTTCTTAGTTCAGTTGAAAAACTTCAAACGATTAAATTCTATTTCAGTTATTTAAAAGATTATAGAGACATGACTGTGATGTTGCTGAATCTCCAGTTTGCATCTTAAATTTTTCTGTGAGAATATTTTGTTTGCGCTCTTAATACTGCTGCCTGATCTACTTTAAGTAGCTGATCAAGCTGTATTGCTGATAAAGCATGTCCTGACTGTTTTTTAAACTGTGATGCCAAATTCTTTTCAAATAATGAAGATTTTGTTAAGGTGGTTTTTTTTTCTTGCCTAACAAGCCTCCTGGGTATTGAGATTACTAAAACACAAGAAATGGAGGTAAATCTTAGTCCTAAGGAGACAGCAGCATTGCTGACATTCCATGAGCCAAATAATGAGCAGGAAGTTACAAAGCCTTATTCAGCAAAGAAAGATCTGGATGTGAGAGTGAAGGCAGAAAATGAAGAATAATCCCTAAAAGATATGCTGGAAGACATGCCGCTGTACTTAATAAAAACAGTCGGAAATCCAATTTTCAGCATAAAAGCGGGGTTTTTTTCGTTAGAATTAGCAGGAAATTAAGAACACAACACAGAATTAAAGCAGGACTTATGACAACAATTACTAGAAATATAGATGAAATTGGTAATCCAACATCCATTTTGCACTGTTATTGAATCAAGGTGATTTGTGTAAAGTTAACAGAGTAGGAAATAATGGAATTTTATTTTTGTAAAATGTAGTGTTATGCATAATTTTAAAAAAATCCACACATCTTGATTGTTCACTGAAGAATTGCATCATCTGTGCAATTTGTTCACCATGGTGTCTCTCTTTATTCCTGCTCAAAAGCTATGCGTAGTTCAGTTTAAAAAAAATTGCAGTGTGGCACTGCAACAGGATGCTAAATAAACTTACCCTGACATATTGTAGAATCATAGAATTGCTTAGGTTGACAAAACCTTTTAGGATCGTCGAGTCCCACCAGTCAGCCAGTACTGCTAAGTCCATCACTAAACTGTGTCCCTAAGTGCCATCCATGCACACACCTTTGAAGTATATCCGTTGATGGTGACTGCACCAACTACCCTGGGCAGCCTGTTCAGGGTTGTTTCCTTCTGATGATGAAATTTTTCTTAATATCATCTAAACGTCTCCTGGAGCAACTTGAGGTCATTTCCTCTTCTCCTGTCACTTGTTATTAGTCAGAAGAGACCAACCCTTACCTGGCTACAATCTCCTTTCAGGTAGCTGTAGAGAACCGTAAGGTCTCCCCAGCCTCCTTTTCTCCAGGCAAAACAACCCCAGCTCCCTCAGCTGCTCTGCTCCTCACAGGACTTGCGCTCCAGACCCTTCCCCAGCTCCACTGCCCTTCTCTGGACACACTTCAGTCTCTCAATGTGTTTCTTGTAGTGAGAGGCCCAAACCTGAACCCAGAGTTTGAGATGCAGCCTCACCAGTGCCCTGTACAGGTGGACAATCACTTCTCTAATCCTGCTGGCCACACTATTTCTGATACGAGCCAGCATGCCATTGGCCTTCCCAGCTACCTGGGCACACCCTGGCTCATGTTCAGCTACTATTGACCATCACTCCTGGTCCTTTTCCACTGGACAGCTTTCCATCCACTCTGCCCCTAGCCTGCAGTGCTGCATGGGGTTATTGTGAGGCCTCGTTGGCCTTGGCCCATCAATCCAGCCTGTCCAGATCCCTCTGCAGAGCCTTCCTACCCTCCAGCAGATCAACACTCCTGCCCGACTTGGTGTCATCTGCAAACTGACTGAGGGTACCCTCAAATCCCTCATCCGGATGATTGATAAAAATATTAGACAGGACTGGCCCCACTACTGAGACCTGGGGAACACCATTAGTGACCGGCCACCAGCTGGATTTAATTCCATAGTATAATAGTAATGTGATGGAAAAGTTATTTGAAAATATGTTATGAATTAGCAAAGCTTTTCTTTGCTGGCTAATCATAGTTGTTACTTCTTTTAACTTACTGAATAAAGTGACCACTCTAGGAAAGCTGAGAAATTATATTTGCTAGTCGTGCAACAGAATAAGCCAAAATTCCTTTAAATTTACAGGTGAGTTTTATGTACTAGTTTGAGTACAGTTCTGTGGTTTTCATTTCTTTTTAAATCTCCACATTTTTACTGGGACTAGAATTATTTGAGGTAAGTGATTATTATATAGGAATGCTAGGGGCAAATAAAAGCTTTTTCTAATGCAAAATATAATTACTGCTGTAAAATTGAGGAAAAAAGCGCTGAAATATCAGTTAGAAAACACTCAGAAATCAGTTTGATGAATTTCCACCACCTTTTCCATATTTGTGGGAATTATGCTTGCTACTCACTTTTTTCCAAATATGCTCAATGACAAAAAAAACCTCATAAATTGCTACTGAGGTTTATTATTCTTAATTTGCCTGTAATATTTACTGAAATTAAGAAATACTTCATAAAATCTTTGTTCATGACTGTTTATTTATAGGACACTGCTCTACAAAAACCAAGAGAAGTTTTCAGACTACCTACAGACTTGACTGCATGTGATAATCGCCTTTGTGCCTCAGTGCATTTCTCATCCTCCACATGGGTTACCCTTTCTGATGGTACAGGCAGACTGTATTTAATTAAATCAGGCAAGCGTGGAAGCAGTGCATCTGAAAAGTGGGAGGTACGTCCTGCAATAATGTATTTAGGAGTTGTACATGTATCCCTATCAAAATGATCTTACTGCATTAGTAGTGGTATTCGATATCCCACTTGGACACAACAAACAGAATTGTTACATTTCTGCCTGAAGCTGTGAGTCTCATGTTCTGTGATTAGTTTCTCTTTGTTTATGAAAGATGAATCTGCTAAAAAGTGCCCACATTTTGCATCTGTTTTCTTTATTAGAGGGTAGTTTCCTAAGAAACCACAGATGTTTAGTATTGGCGAAACGTAGGTGTATATACTGAAGTGGAAGATTTCAACATGATGGACTAGCTCCTTTCTCTACATCTTTTGAGAGTTCAGTAAAGGAAACTGTTCATCCTGTTTTTAGATGCTTGGTAATAAATACCAACTGGTTTTTATTCTGTTCTGTGTGAGAATGCTGACACATAAATAAGTTACATTGAAGTTGTCAGTGTAACAAAAATATGAGATTTGTATCTGAGGTTCTGTCACTATTTAAATTGACTTGTTGAGTATGTAGAGCATCCAGTGGTTTAGAGTTGTGTTACTATCACAACTCTATAAATCCTCAGATTTTCTCAGGTTTCGGTAACAACAGCTGGATTGAGTCTATACTCATTCAACCACTGCAGCTTGAATTATTTGTAATTTATTCTTTCATTTATTCTTTGATTTTCACATGTTAATCTTCTAGCAAATAATGTTTCTTTTGTTCTTCTCTGTTGTTTGGATTCATTTTGTTTTTATCTTCTTGTGTTTTTTGCTGAATGAGTACTTTTTGAAAAAAGTTGGAATACATGGTTTTTAGAATTAAAACTTCCAGCTATAGATATCAAATGTTTCATGCTATAAGATATGGAATCCTTCTGTATGAAATTAATGAAATAATTTTCATATAATACAAAAAAATTTCATGAATTAATGAAATTTAGAACTTTAAGTTCATAATTAATGACATTTATTCACAGTAGTGCTTATTAGCCTTTCAATATGACAGTAATATTTATGTATTCTGCCTACCTAGTCACATCCAAATATTGGATGGACTTTTCCAATCCATGTACATAAATAAAAATTGAAGAACTTCTAACCCTAGCTTCTCCTTGTTATTCTCCTTAATTTCATTATAGCTTTTTGTTTCTTACTTCTTAGAGGAGGAAAAATGGGATCTCTTTGCAAAGCTTACGTTTGATGATTAAACACTGGCAGTGATGGTTTGGACCTTTTTGTCTTCTTGTTTGCATATGTCAGGGTCTACAAAGATTTTCAGAATGTTGAAGTATCTAGAGAACTCGTGAGGGCCTTGGGGAAATGCCTACGTTTTCATCCAGAGTGTGAGACTGTTTGCCCAGTTGATAGGCAGTGTTTTTGGACCCTGTTCTGCTCATCAGTTGCTGTACCTCTATTTATTGCAGTGCTAAACAGCCACAATGCAGACAGGTGTGGGGAGCTTTGGGCTTTGTTTAATGGACTCTTAGAATGATTGTTTAATATAAACAATAATGTTTAAAAACATTTCAGTACAGTAGCTTGATAGCCACAGAAGGAGGAACCAGAAATGTGTGACATTCGTGGGTTCACATTGGCAGAGAGATTTGTGGGAGACAAACTGTTACTGATTTGATATTCATTGAAACCCTCCCCTGCTTCCTGTAAAAGAGCAAGGCTTCCAGCTTTAACTGTCTGACTTTTTATTACATTTTTGTCTTCTAGATTGTGTTTAATGAAGAACTAGGAAGTCCATTTATTATAGCACACAGTGTTTCATTTGTAAAATCTGGTGCACATTCACTAGCCGTGCTGCTGCTTAGGGTAGAAAAAGATGAACTGGACACAAAAGGAAGTGGATTTCATGTTACCTTGGAATGGGTTACAATTGCAGAAAGAAAAGAGGGTAAGTGTCACATTTATATTACTGGTGAGTAATGTTTAAAAAAAATACAAACCATGTTTTTATTCTTTGTCTTAAAGTTACTTTTCCACAGGCTCTGATATTTCTTTTCCACAAAACTTCAGCTTAGATTTTACATAGGTAATTTTTTCTTACATTTTGAGATCAAGTTATTGGTTGTAGACTTGAATTTTGACAGACATTTGGAAAACAGGAAGAAGTAAATTTTACACTTGTGTGGTTAAGATAATTAGAAGACAAGATAGAAATAGTTCCATATAACCTCGATTTTACAAGACCAAGCTAAACAGAAATTGCATTTCATAACATTCAAGTAAAGTTCTAACTAATGTCTGTCGTATTTTTTAAAAAATTGTACAGCTGGATATGGGTCTTTAGTTATGTTTTTTTGTTGTTTTTTTTTTAAGCTTCCAATTAATGATGCAGTGGGATTGGAATTAGTATGAGATAAATTTAAGACCTGTAGCATAAAAAGTAAATACTACATATTCTAGGTTTTCCTACAATAAGAGTATGAAGTTATTCCATTAATTTTAGATCAACACATTGAAAAGAGATTAGTTACTCTATTGATACCTACTACTTAATAGTTTATCCTAATAAAGTTTGACAAACAATACTTTATATATTCAATATGACCATATATATATGTACATTAAATATCATAATTTACATAAAGGGTACAAAGCCCTATGTGTCACTGTCTGATTTAAAGATGTGGTTTAAATTAATAGACATTCTTGGAATGACTGTGATATGGTCTTGCTCATTATGTTCCAAGAAACAGAGTTTTGATACTGATAGAAACAAAATCATTAACTAGTTGAACTGAAGCAGTTGAGACATACTGTGATGTTTCTAGCCAAATGTTCTTCCATCTCCTCCATATATGTATAGTATGTATAGGATAGGATAGAATGGCATAGAATAGAATAGTTCATTTGGAAGTGACCTACAAGTGTCATCGAGTCCAAGTGCCTGACCAGTGAAGGCCTGTTGTTAAGAGCATTGTCCAAATGCCTCTTAAACACTGACAGATGGGGCTTGACCATGTCTTTAGGAAGCCTATTCCAGTGTTTAACCACCCTCTCAGGAAAGAAATGCTTCCTAATGTTCAGTTTGAACCTCATCTGGTGGAGCTTTGAGCCATTCCCACATGTCCTGTTACTGGATACCAAAAAAGAAGAGCTCAGCATCTCCCTCTCCACGTCCCCTCCCTAGGAAGACTGTAGACAGCAATGAGGTTGCCCCTCAGCCTCTTTTTCTCCAAACTAGACAAGCCTGGAGTCCTCACCTAGTCTTGATAGGACATTCTTTACAGCCCTTTCACCAGCTGTGTTGTTGTCAGTAGATTTAGTTATGTTTTCTGCTGTTGAAATCTTGGATGATGGAAATATTTCTCAAAAAGCCACATGAGACAAACTGCCTCATGCTTTTGTGGCCAGCTCAGCAAGAGAAAGAAACCTCTGAACATTACTGGTTATAACTTAAAAGAAAAACTAAATGAGTAACACTGCCAGTCTAGAACTGAAGACTGTTACTTAATGAGAGCACCAACACAGATTTTTATTATGTTTTTCAATACTGTACACTCTCATATTTTTTTTTTACATTGTGTGTTTTATAACTTATGACAAATATTATTGGAATCCCTAAAAGTGGATTTAAAAATCTTTCAAAAAGTCTTGCCAGTTCTCCAGCATTTCACCCCAAGACACAGGGAACAGAAAATTTTTGAAATTACTGTCAGTAGAGATGCAGATAACAAAATTCAAAGCAATCTTCAATTATGAAGAGAGAAATAAGTTTCGATTTCATTTAAACAAACATCTCACAAATCAGACTGATGTGTGAACCAGTCTCAGAGATAAAAGCTGTTTTGAGGAATTACAGTACTTTACATTATCTTTCATCAGTAGTCAATTGCTGTTGCTTGCCTTTCCTTGAAACTCTGTCTGTGGGTGCAGTTTATCAAATCAGATTGTTGTAAAAGTAAGTAGTTAATCAACAAGCCATTTCTTAAATTACTAAAATCTCTGCTTCATCAAAGCAAAGCCTTAAAACATGGTTATGTCTCTTGACACCAACAAACGTGAGATCTCTGCCCAGTTTTTGGCAGACTGGACAAAGGGATCACACCCACCACTATTGTGTTACCAAAGAACAAAAAAATGGAAGCATGAAAATAAATCAGAATGGGGGCAGTGGTTAGGTCTTTTCATATCTGCTGTGGTGCTTTAGAGTACTGTAACAAAGGTATACCCTTTTAAAGTTGGTTTTCTTTCATTAACCAAGCTTTTAGGAATACTTGCTCTAAAAGCTTGAAATGAGGAAGTACCATGCTGCCTTATGAGATTCAGAAAATGTGACATGCTTAGCTTTCTTCTGACCTTCTCTACAAGAAAAAAATTATTTGTACAGAGGCTATGCTGGGCTAGCTGTGATCAGCAAAGACATCATAAGAATAAAAGGCAGTCTTAGATTAATCCAGTGTAACTTACTGGAAAACCATGGTACTGTGATTTAACAGGTAGGATTGCATAATATTTTTAAATGTAATGAGTTCCTTAGATTATAATTTGTCTTCTAGAAATGTATTATGACTTTTTTAAAATTTTATTTTATAGGTGATCACAGATATGAAATCATTAAAAGGAGAGTTTTGCAAGGAAAATCAGTTCCCCATTATGCAGCAATAGAGCCAAGTGGGGATGGTCTCATGATTGTTTCCCACAAGCCATTCACATTTATGCAAAGTGAAAGCGACACGTTAGAAGAAAATGATGATGCAAAAGTATCAAATGAAAAGAAGGGTAAGATTTAGTCTGACAGGTTGTAATAGACTGCTCTGTTCTTTGGCTTAGGACATATCTTGTTAGTTTAGTATTTGTTTGGAAACTCTAGCAATAAATGTTTTAAAAATCTGTCTTCTGGGCAGATTGACTTTTGTTTGTTTGTTTGCCTTTGCTGCTGGAAGTTGTATTGTGCTTAAATGTGTACTAAGTGCTCTTTTTTTGATAGGATACACTTAAAGAATTTTGTTGTCTTAAGGAAAAGGATATTTTGCAAACAGACCTATAATACGCTTTTGTTATTAGTTGAATTGCTAATGCCTAAATTTAGGCATCTGTCTGAAGTACTCAAATTAAGAAAGCAGTCTTCCTAGATGGGAGGGGGATCATTCACCTTCTCAAATTGCTGTTCATCAGAAAGCTTTTTGATATATAATTTAGTCCTGCCTTTCTAAAATTTACATTTTAAAAAAATCTTTTTAAGGAATGAGACTCCTGTAAAAGCTTCTCTTTTCTCCAGTGGGAAAGCAGTTCAGAAAAAGTAGTAACTTCAGCAAAAGGCATTCATACTTCTGTTTTCTTTGCAATGAAAACAAAACTAAGTATGTAAAAACCTATTAATAGAGTTGTTTCTTCTTAAGTGTCACTGAACTCTGTAATATCTATATTTCTGTAGTTATGTTGGATTATTTCACATTTGCTTTTTGTTTCTGCATATGAGGCATTGATTAATGAACAAATTCTAACTGAAGGATAGTAGCACAATCTTTGTCAAGTGTGAAAATCTATTTGGAAAACAATACAAAAGCATCAAATTTATGGAACGTGTTACACACTGTGATAACTGTGATGTTGGACATGCAATTTTATTAATAGTCTGTACATGTAAATCTTGAGGCAAAAGAGTTCTTCAGTGCACTGAGCACCATAATGCAATGTCTATGCAGGTGCTTTTTGCTAAACCTAATTGTAGGCTCTAATTTTAGTTGCACAGTTATATAAAATTGCAGCCATAATGGACTCTTAATATCAGATACAGTTTGTGCCAGTGTTTAGCATTTTGAAGGCTGTCATTCATGTCTCAGATAGTAAATGTTTCCAGGGAAGTACAATTGTAGCACCTGTGGCTGATCCATTGCTGCCAGGGCAGTTGTGGCAAAGGGCAACAGTGCAAGAGTCCTCCCAGAGTCACAGTTGCTGGTATGGAGCTTTGATCAATGAAGTCTTGGGTTGGGTTGTGACAACTTGAGAGCTTTCAAGGGGAACCTATACTTTACTTTTCCTCAGAATAGAAAGGTAACTTGTACAAGACTGCTCTTAGAAAATGCATTCATCTCTATTTGTATTTTTGGTGGCCAGCTGTGCATTACCCACTCATGCTGTCATAGCCTTCCTTTTGTATAAAACATTTCTCTTTAAAGGCCGCTTCTTCTAGCAGTTTAATAATCAGACACATTCTATACACGATAGAAAAAGTCAGTCTCTGCCTCTGGGCAGGCAGTTTTATTTCATCTCCATTAGCTGAGGCAGATTAAGACTACTTAGTCTTATAAAATCATTTTTCATGAAATAGAAATAATTCTATTTCATGAAAAATAGAAGCTATGTCAGCATAGCTTCTGGGAAAATATATAAGAAAAAAGTGTTCACATCTCTGAATGGCATGTACTTCTAGCATGCAGTAGCTTGTCAGTATACTGCACCCGATGTCTCTTCAACCAAATTATTAATCATTAATGTTTCATTGTATTTAAGTACATTTTGGGTTCCAATTTCATAATGCTATAGTAATAGTTAATGCCGTCTGTATAAATATCAGCATATTTGAGTATAGATGTGAATATAAATTACTTTTGAAATGCGGGATACCAATGAACTTGATTGCTAAAAAGGAGTTTCTCCATTTTATGATCAGAGTATATGTTGTGTAAATTGTTCAGAGTAAAAGTTAATTTCCACTCTTTCAAAAACACAATTTCTTTCACAGAACTCCCTATGTCTCAGCACTGAATGCTGTGGAATCCAGTAATCTTTGTAATGTAGTTTGTATTTTCCTGCATATTTCCAATTGTAGACCCTCTCTACTACTGGCAGCAGACTGAAGATGTTGTGACAATAACAGTTCACCTGCCTCAAGACATCACGAAAGATGACATAAAAATACGTTTTTCCCCTGATAATATTTGTGTTACACTGAAAGACCAGCCTCCTTTGATGGAAGGAAAGCTCTCTTCATCTGTGGACCATGAAAGCTGCACATGGATAATTAGAGAGGACAAAAGGTATTATATGTAATTTTTAGTTTTCCTGTTGGTAGGAACTGATGTCAAAACGTACATCATATCTGACTTCTGGCCCTTTTGGGATGGTCTCATTTAATGCTACACCCCATTTCCCTACATGCAAGAATGTCTCCTCTCCTGAAAACAGTTCACTGGCTTTTGCTGTCTCAGTACTGTTTCTTTATCTATTTGTGAAAGTAATCCCTTCCTTTTGCAGTTATTTGCCAGGAAAAATACCCAGCCAGGTATCAGAATGTTAAACATAGATTTGTAAGAAGAGTAAACTTAATTGGTTCAACAATTTTTTTTTCACTATGTTTCCGGATTGTTGCTTATGTTAATTTCTCTTCTACTTTCCACAAACAAGCATTTTAGTAATAATACAACAGAAATTCTTTAGGCTTGACTTATAAGTTCCTTATTATATTTTCCTAAAAAATAATATATTATGTGCATTATAGAAGATGAATCTGTGTGAACTTAACATGCTGTAGACCTTAAATAGAAATGTTCCTGCTTTTATTTGGGAAGTAATTATTAAGGTTTTTTTTCATTCTGAAATAAAAATACAGAAGAGTGAAGAGGGTACAAAAAAAGAATTCATAGCTCTCTAAAACATAGTCAGGTATTTCTTTTGTGAGGGCTGAGCCATATATTCACTTACCCATGCTGGTCTGGTTATTTCTTTAATGAACTCAAGGATAAGTATATTCACCACCAGGTGATCCACTCAACAGCACAAAGCTGTTTATTTAAAACAAAGACTACTCTTTGAGGTATGATAAGGTTGGCTTTTTGTAGTTTCCAGAAGGTCAACTGCAAAGGACAGTAATTGTCAAAAAAAATTAGACTAATATTTTTATATAGATTATACTATTACTGTATATTAAAATTTGACTGTGACTAAAATGTGTGGGGTTGTTGGTTTTTAGATATCATGCTGAAAAATAACTCAGCTGAATAACTTGATTTTTTTATTACTCATTTAAGTGAGTGTTATTGCATGAATCTCAGGCTTCTACTTTAATGAGAAAGAGTAATTCCATATTTCAATGTAAGTTGCACTCAGTTTTTAATGTTCTACTGCAGTGCCACTATAAATCTATTGATTAAAAGTCAAAAACTTGCTCCAAATGTCTTCTGTGAAAGTATGCTATTCCTAATACCAGTGTAATTGCTGCAGAAACTGATTCAGAGTTCACTAAATAGTTGCTGGTATGGTGCAGTAATTAATAACTTAGAGGGTTTTCTGTCAGGAACACTACAGCTGTCATTGCTGGAGAACCTTTAAGTGTATCTAAAAAGTGAGTATAATAAAACTGACTTCAGTTTTATCATTCTATCTATGTGTTTGTCCAACACAGTATTTCAATGGAATTACTATGTTGGTGCATTGGGCTGTGTCTTATTTTTCGTTTACTTAATTAGTTATTCCTAGTAGTGTAGTGATTATACTGGGTTCTCGTTGTTGTTGTTGTTCGAGTTTTTTTTACATTACAGAAATCTCATCTCTTCTGAGATAGGATTTTACATAGACAGTATAGATAATTAATTGATGTAGTATTTCTGAGGTCTATAAAATACAAATGTTTTTGTCCCAGATGTTATATAAAGGTAGGTCACACTTAAGTAGCCCTAAGAACTACTGCTTATGTTTCAAATAAACCTCTGTAGTAAAATACTGTCAGTCTTTGAATAGATTGCTTTATAAGTGATTTCCTGCCATATTTGAAATATTTTAATGAGACTGCTTCAGGGTAAACTACATTTATATTGAAAACCTTGAGGTTTGTATTTAGGCTATTAGAAATCACGTGCTTGGTCTGTTTTTGTTTAGAATATTTTTTGTTAGTATAGTGTATTTTATAATTTCAATGCTAATGGTTTCTGTGATTTTCATTATTAATTCATTTTGAAGAAGAGAAGTGCTCTTATCTACATTTAGATCTTTTTGACTAATCTGATGAGTGGATGTAGTGTTTTCATGTGCTGCTCTTTATCTTCTCTTTGCATTTTAGTTTGGAAATTTCTCTGATTAAGAAAAATGAGGGATCTCGGTGGCCAGAGCTAATTGTTGGTGACACAAGAGGGGAATTCATTATGGACCCTTCCCAATGCTCCGAAATAGCTGAAAGCCTGATGCATCTTACCTCTGAAGTAATGGTAAAGAGTCGAGAACCAAACATTTAAAATTCCCATACTTTTGCACGTTGTCTATTCTTAATACCCTAATTTGCACTGCATTGACCTGGCTCATCAGTTCATTTACTATCCAGACTCCTAACTACATTTATTTTTAATTGAAACTATAACAAACTAATGGCACTAGAGTTGTGAATGTACTTCGAACAGTAAAATCATCTTCAAGGGGGACTGAATTTAACTTACATGATGGTGTCTGTGCACCAAAGAGAGGCATGATTTAACATTGCAAATAAACTTTATTCCCACCATTTAGGATGTGGCAGTTTGTTTTAAAGCAATTAATTTAAATGATTTTGAAAGATGTCTATTTCTTGTTTATCAATAGGTTATCAAAGCTTTAATACTGTCTTCCTAGGGGTACTGTACTTGACCTACAGACTGAGTGTAAATGACATGTTTAAAAGGGAAATTTAGGAAACTATGAACATGACTTATGAACTTTCTGGCATTACTGTTATACAGGAAGTCTACTTAAAGTAAAATGTAATTTTTAGCTGCTATTTGCTTGATACTTGGTTTAATTAGAAAATGGCATCTCATCTGAAACCTGTGAAGTGTGACTCCCTGTGGCTTTTGATATATTAGGTTTGGATTATTACTTTGTTTTTAATAAGGCTGAAAAGTGTTATTAAAATAAATTCTCTTTAGTACTCCTGATTGATTTCTCTCCTCTCTCCCTCAGTATTTCTGAGCAAGATATTGTAGTATATCTTTTGACCGCAGATTTATTTGGAACTTCAAATTTATTTTCTGTTGTACTTCATACTGAGTTTAAAGTGATGGTTTTTTAATCATAAGTTTTCATGAATTTTAAATAGACTTTAATAAATTAAAATTATTATTATTATTATCATTATTATTATTATTATTATTATTATTATTATTATTATTATTATTATTATTATTATTATTATTATTATTATTATTGTTATTACTGAAANTATTATTATTGGCAAAACTGAAATGTGTCATGTATTTAGAGCTGCTTACAAAATGAATTTATCCATTTTTAATAGCTTTTCTGAAACAGGCAAGCTGAAACAAGCTTACGACGCTGATGTAAATGTGCATAGGTTTTCAGGGTTGTATACTTTTGCTACTTAGAGAAGGGAATTTATTGTCCATGTTTTAGTGGCTTACGTACCTTTCCTCAAACTGAAATTGATTTTATTGTACCTACCACTCATGCTGTCCTCCACATCAGAAATTGTTCTATTAATTTTGAGTAGGTACATAATAGCTTAATCTTTCAGTAGGTATAGATATGTAAATGATTCTTCAGTTCAATTGGTTTTTGGGGTTTTGGTTTTTTTTTCTTTAAAGGATTCATATATATCTTTTTTTCAGTAGTTTCAATTTTCAGTGTAGTTTATTCTTTTTTCAGAATCCAAATCCTGACAAGGAAAACCCACCTTGTAATGCTCAAGAATTAGAAGAATGTGATGCTTTTCTTGAAGATGGTGCAAGCTTGTGCAGATTTGATGGCGATACCTTGAAAGTCACTCATATAGTAAGTACTGCAAATTATTACAGAAATACTTTTAAAACACTTTGTTATTTGGAATTAGATTTCTATTATCGGTAAAAAAATCTGCAGACTATTGAAATCACATGAATTTCTCCCATAATATCAAATCACAGTAGCAACAGAAATTGTCAACTCATATGTGTCCTTCAATGTCATTTTAATGTAAAAACAAAGCTCCTTTTGTTCTGATTTTTAAAAGTATGTATACTTTCACAAGTGAGCCATTTGAAAAGGCAAAGTTATATCAAAATAATTATAAGAAAAGGGTCTTTTTCAGTGGCATAAAATTCTTTAGATGGCTTAGTTTGCATTTCCCTCAGTAGTTTTTCAGACAGCCTGGTAGAAACCGGACCTTTTTCACTAAAAAGCTGGAGCATAGATCACTTTATAATACTTCTTTGTCAATCACACTGAAAATAACAGACTAGAGGCAAAATGCTTCAATAGCAGGCTGGATCTGGGTTGTAAGCAACCCTGACTAACAGTAAGCTGGGATTTGATCTGGTCTGCTGCCTAGAGTTGGAAACAACAAAATCATATGAAGACATTACAGGTTAACTTGTTGTCTTTGGATTGTTCGGGGGTTTTTTTTTTGAAACTGGATGAAAGCAAAAACTATGTTGTGGTGGTAGCATGGTTTGGGTTGCCTAGTAAGTTGTGCAAACTCTGTCCTTGAGATTTTCAAGACCAAACTGGGTAAAGTTCTAAATAACTCAGCCTAAACTACTGCTTCTCACACTGAAGGGTAACAAATGCCCCAGAGACATTTCACAGATCAGGAGGAACATGAGCTCATGGGATCAAGAAAGGCTGCTTGCTAGCAGGCAGCAAGACATTGTGGAGCAAGTTTGAACTCCAGGGTGCTTGTAAAGAGTCCTTAAAATGGGTGGGATAAGAGTAATTCAAAGGTTAATGTGTTTAAAGCATTATGGTCAAACGACAGTTACTTTGGGTAGGAAATATTAATTTCAGCCTCTTCTATGGGAACTTGTGGTTTTGGTCCTTGTTAGAGTATGTAGGAATATGAGTATTTCAGTATATTTTTCAGTGTACAGGAATATACTTTCACTCTGATGTAGTTCTTTGAAGAAGGGGTTTCTTGTTAGCAATTATGGGGCCCTTTGCTTCAGAAATGTAGCTGGTACAGCTTTTTACCCACAATGCCTACAAACATTTTTATTGAAGAGTGTGCTAATTTGAAATTTAGTAATTACTTGATTGTGAGTAAATTAAAAAATGTTGACATTTCATAATTTTAGTATTCTAACTAATCCTTGTTTCAGTGCTTGCCAGCTTTTACCTGAGAGGGACAGTATTTCCTTCCCTGTTAGCCCTACAGAAAACCAGATGTGATTACTTAGAGAGAATCTTTTCCTAACCTCAGAAGCTGTAGGCTAGGATCTATCCTAGAAAACCATTTCTGCACAAAACACATTCCCATTTGCTTGTGTAATGGACATAATGTTTCTCTAAATATTACTCCAACAAACTTAATTGCATCTCCTGGAAATATGTAAGGCACCTGTGGTGTATTGACCTGTTGATCAGTGGGATGCAGCGTAATGTATTCAAACATTTTGTCAAGTAACAAACATGAAACTGTTGATCATCTAACTTTGGCAGTATGTGTAACAGAATCTGCCATTTGTGCTTTGAATCAACATTTTTTATTTGTTTTGTTTTCAGATTAATCTTGGAAGTAACCAGTATCTTTTCTCAGTTGTTGTGAATCCCAAAGAAATGCCATGCTTCTGCCTGAGGCATGATGTTGATGCTCTTCTCTGGCAGCCTCACTCTGACCAACCAGAGAATATGTGGGAACACATTGCAACTTTTAATGCTTTAGGTAAGAAATTAACTTCCATGTCACACACCTCTGAGACTTTTCTATCTGAATACTTCTGGTATGGCTTATGTTGATATTTCACTTACTTAAATCTGAATTGAAAGTTATTATAATTCTGTTGATAGCAGCATGGTAGCTTAATTTTAGAAATAAGAGACCATAGAAATAAAATGTTTATGCCCTGGGAGGAAAACAAGCCTTTTCAGACCATGTATAGGAGTAAGCACAGTACTGCACAGTAAGAAGGAGAGTTCCTTGGATAAGTCTTTTGAGTTAGAGACTGAAAAGTATGATCACCACCTTAACACTCACAGAGACATCATCAGGGCAATAGCTGCAGTTAATTGATCATATATCTAGGTGTGTGTAATCTTATGGTAAGATGTTTTAATAAGTGACCTTTAGATTTTTCCTGTCTTGTTGACCCATGTGATAACCATTGGCATGCATTTTTCAATGGAAGTGAAGCAAATAACCTTGCAGAAAGATGGTAGATCACTTTGCAAAGATTGGATCTTGATTCTTTTTACAGAAATGTGAAAAGCAATCAGTCTGAAATGAGTCTATTTGCTCCTAGAGTCCTGTAATGAAAGTGGAAAAGGGAAGGGTTTTTTCCTTCTAAGTGAATAGTAACAGAAATTACAGTGTATTAAAAAGTAACTAATTTTTTTCAGTCAGTTATAAACAGAAGATAAGTTTTAAGTGTCTGTTCAAGATTAGGTAGGCTGAGAAATCTTAATTTTTAAATGTAATTGCACACTGGGAGATGAGGAGAGAGAAGAGATTTATTCTGCTTAGACTGCTAATACTGGGCCAAGATTGCCCATATGGACCATGTCTGTGGCCTTATGGTCCTGCTGAGAAAATGAAAGACCTTGTGAGGCAGAGGGGAGCCAGATGTGGGGAGAGTATCTTGCTGTACATATGTATCCAAAACACCAGTTAAGATGAGGTACACAAGAACTGTATTTTGATATTAAACTGGTTAATGCATCCCCTCAGAAAGTAGTGGCTTATGTAATGAGTGGTTTGGTGCTTTGGGGTTTTTTTTGTTGGGGTTGGTTGGTTGGTTGGTTAGTTGTTGTTGGTTGTTCGGGGGTTTCTTTTGTTACAAATTGCGTATTATTCTTAAGTTAAGCTTGGATTTTTATCAGTTAAAGTTCTGTTGAAACCCGTATATTACTCATCCCATCTACTTGGTTTTGGGCTATATAGGCTATGTCCAAGCATCAAAGCAAGACAAGAAGTTCATGGCTTGTGCTCCAGATTACTCCTATGCTGCTCTTTGCGAGTGCTTGCGACGAGTTTTCATCTATCGCCAGCCGACTCCTCTGGCCACAGTTCTGTACAACAGGAAGGAAGGAAGACAAGTGGGACAGGTTGCTAAGCAGCTGGTAGCAACCCTGGAGGCCAATGATCCTATCTTAGGCTTTCAAGCTACGAGTGAGAGATTATTTGTTCTCACAACAAAAACCTTGTTTTTAATAAAGGTGAACTCTGGAAATTAATTATGCAGTGTGCTCTGCTGTAGTTTGTGTTAACAATTTGTTATAGAACTGAATAGGTAGATGATCTGACAAGTTCAGTACAATGTGCTGAAAATCAGAACGGGGATGTTTTACAGGGGAATCAAACTTCTTCACTAGAATCTTTCTGTAAGAAAGTGGGAGGTTTTTGACTTTGCTGCCATGGAAGTAAGCTTTTTCAGAGCTATGGGAAAATGTCTTCTGCATTAAAATCTTTGTCAAAGTAATTGTCAGACGCTGCTATTGTATAGGTGAATAGATTTATGCATTGCTTTTTCCAAGTGACTTTATTTGCTATGCTTCTGAGTTTTGAGAATTCACTTCTGTTTTTAAATGCCACTGTTTACCTATGAAAAAAGTAGTCAGATAAAGAGTTACAAGCATATGATGTGCAAAATAGAATATATCATTAAAAAAAAATCTCCAATTCAAATACTGTTGACCAAAAATTGATTTGATATTTTGACATTCAGTAGTTTTGAGTGAAATGTGAGTGAAATGAATGGGGTATTATGTTTCTTATACAGGTAATTAAATGGAGCAATTTTACCGTATATGCACATTTTAAATTATTGATTTGGGACTTACTTATATTTGCAGTAAAATCTGTTCACGTTTCTAGAATACATTTTAGTAGCTTTTTCCAGAAGCAAAGTAAGGGTCATTGTATAGCTGGCAATTACACATCAAGTGCTGGTAGTTAAGGTCTTGTCATACTCTCAGTTGTGCCATTTTCATTTAACTTTGTACTTCATTTCAAGTGACTGATTTACAATGAGAAAATGGCTGACAGAAAAAGCGCCACTATTGTAACCAGAGATGGGAAACTCAGAGGTGCTGCTTCTGCCTCAGATGCCACTCTAAATGCTGCATTGTCACTTAACTGTTCTGTCTGTGATGCTTAATTCAAAACATGGTATATTTGCAATGTAAGAGTACTCAGGCCAATCAGGATGCTTTGGTTTGACAAACTGGTATGGTTAACTGAGTTGAATAGTTGTATTGGAAGATTTTTCTTTCTTACTATGAAATGGCATTGTCAATACCTTTAAACCAAAGACTCAGTTGTGACAGCTCCACCCTGGGTTGGGCTTTTTTCATAGTTGGCTTACAAATCCATAGCAAAGAATGCCTAATGTTGTGTACTGGCAGGAAAGCTGCTGTCATCTGTGGTACCAAAGTACTGAGAGACACAAATTCAGGTGGCCTTTCAGTTTGCATCTCCCTACCAATATTATTTCAGAACTCTGTAAGAATCTACTGAGAGAAGAATAAGTGTTTCTTTAGTTGTGGTTGTTTTGACTCTCCTGTAAATTCTCCAGATTTGTATCAGTGAACTGATTAAATAACAAGAGGGCGGCAAGCAGTTGTGGCTTGCAGAAACTTTTCAAGGAACCTGATTTTCCTTCTCCTTACAGAAGCATTATATTGTGTATCCAATATTGAAAAGCTTTTCTTTACTTTTACCTGGGTAAGTTAAAACAGACTGGATTTGTAAACCTCTTTTCATTCTGTCCTTTTAAAACTGTCTTGAAAATGCTTTTTGGAAAGGCTCAGTGAATGTATTAGCATTGCGTGACCGTTTTGCATCTAAATTTTATTTGTTGGCCAATAATGTCAAACAAGGTGGTAGAATTCCTGCAGAGGTCCTATAGAAAAAATTTTATGTAGCTTATTACTTTACAGCATAAATTAAGTGATTTTAGATGTATATGAATATTGCTTAGTAACCTGAGGTTTAATCTTTGGGGACAGAGAGTTAAGAATGTGATATTTGGGAAATGGAGGAATAAAAGAGTAAAGGAATCCTAGTCAACATGCTTTTGTCACCTCTGATCTACTGCAGGCAGCTTCAATATAGATGAGAATTTCAGCTGTTCTTTGTCAAATTCTTCTTGCTGTCAGTTACATGTCTGGAAACATGCTCTGCTGTGTCCTGCAGCAAAGGAAACAAAGTCAAGTAAAATGGTACCTCTTCAGAGGTATTACAATATGCAGTGACTCAAACTCACATTCCAAATGTGTGTCTGTTGCAAGGGAATTCTTGTTTGCACCTGGAAATAACTGAACACAGGGAAAAGATTCATCCCTTTTTCCATGTTACTCATCTGTTTGTAATCATGGTTCCCAGGAATGATGTATCAAGTAGTCTCTCTCTTATTTTGCTTCTATGAGAGTCAAGGATATTTTATTATTTAAATTTAAATTATTTATTACCCTGAGGAACCTGGAGTGCTGTTGCACAGCAAGCTACTATGCACCTGAGGCAGGGCAATCCCAAGCACAAAAGCAGGCTGGGCAGAGAATGGATTGAGAGCAGCCCTGGAGAAAAGGACATGGCCCAGCAATGTGCACTTGCAGCCCGGAAACCCAAACATGTCCTGGGCTGCATCATGTGAAACACGGCCTGCAGGTCCAGAGAGGTGATTCTGCCCCTCTGCTCTGCTCTGGTGAGGCCCCACCTGGAGAAATGCATCCAGCTCTGAGGACCCCAACTCAAGTGAGCCATGGACTGGCTGGAGCAAGTCCGGAGGAGGGACACGAAGATGATCAGAGGGCTGGAGC
Source organism: Callaeas wilsoni (assembly GCA_013398955.1). Classification (NCBI taxonomy): domain Eukaryota; kingdom Metazoa; phylum Chordata; class Aves; order Passeriformes; family Callaeidae; genus Callaeas; species Callaeas wilsoni. The sequence continues at coordinate 40,304 of VWPU01013290.1, read as the reverse complement.
ACCTTGTCTGTGACAACAGGCTGAGACAGTTGGGGTTGTTCAGCCTGGGAAGAACTTAGAGCAGCTTCCCAGTACCTAAAGGGGGCCTGCGATAGTGTTGGAGAGGGGTTTTGGACAAGGGCATGTAGTGGTAGGACAAGGGATGATGGCTTTAAACTGAAAGAGAGTAGGTTTAGATTAGATACTGGGGGTAATTCTTCACTGCCTTAGTGCTGGAGGCGCTGGACCAAGTTGCCCAGAGAAGTTGTGGATGCCCTATCCCTTGAAGTGTTCAGCACCAGACTGGATGGGCTTTGAGCAACTTGGTCTAGTGCAAGGTGTCCCTGCCCATGGCAGTGGGGTTGGAACTAGATGATTGTTACGGTCCCTTCCAAACCCTTCTTTAATAATTAAATGGCTGTGAGCCACCAGGAGACACTCCCTATCAGCATTTCCATTTCTGTGTTCAGTTACTCTTGACGCTCGTTTGTTCAGCATATCTTAAATAGGCTTATACAAAGTATAAAATGTGGATATTTAAAAGAGATGGTTTTCTGACATCCACGCTTCAATTTTTCTACAATTTTGTTTCTTGAAATCTTACTTTTTCAGACAGTTCTTCCTGAGAGGTCCCAATAACAATCTGTTTACAGAATTTCTGAGAAAATATTTGACTATTACAGGCTTACTTGGGTGTTACTGTATTATTTGATTTTAGTATTATTTTTCAGTGCTTTCCTTGACTGCATGTTTGGAATGCATCATGTATTCTTCTACAAGTTTAAATAAACAGAAAAAATGTTAACATTTTTAAATTATTTTAAAGGATTTATATTAATTTTAATTAATTTCTGTCCTTCCTATGCTACTGAAATAAAATAGGAAAAAATAGAAATAAGAAATTCCTTAAAATAAGACTTGTCTCAAGGAGCTTTCTGCTAGGGCAAAATTTTAGCAGGTGTCTGCACTGCAGGGCCAGGGCTGTTGCCAAGATATGCAGTATTGCACTCCTTGTTTATCTTTGTGAAACTCCCTGTACAGCCTTGCTACTATTCCATTTCTGCCAACACACAAATGTACAGAGGTAGTTACTGGAGGGGGTTGGTAAGTATTCAGGTGTATTCTTGTATTAAAGTGCACACTGTGCCTCTGATCCTGTGTCTTCTTTATTTACAAAATCCAAGTGATCTGGACAAGCCCTTCTAGATGCAAGAGAGATCTGCCCTTCCTTCCTCTCACCCTACCTCAACATGGGTGCTTTTTTTCAGGAAAGTGAAGGAAAAGAGGAAGGATTTGGTCTGTATGTATGTCCTTTGTCAAAAAGTGGCTCTTCATTAATGAAACAACAGATCCTGTGAGAGTAACAAATACAGTTAAAGCTTATATTTTATTTCAGTTTTTTGTGCTTTGTTTCAATAATGGGCCACTAGAACTTTTTAATTTCCTTGCCTTCTGTCAATTTATGTCTTCTATTCTCATTATGCAGATTAGATGAACTTGAAGCCTGCAGTCAATCACATATTAGCATGTTATAAAAATTTTGGTTTAACATTTTGTGCCATCAGTGATATGTGCCATTTGTAACACATTTCTGGAAATCTGGTGGGATTTGCTTTCCCTCCTCCCAATGCAGTACATGTTCATTTGTGCTATGGATAAAAATCGGCAAGGTCTACAGATAACTTGATATCTTTGATGTAGAAGAGCCAAGCATCAAGCAAGCCTTTTCATCAAGACTATTGCAATCATTTCAAACTCAAGGTATAGTCCCTTTTGCTTGGAAAAGTGTTTGCTGGAGTAATCCTTTTTCCTAATAGTTTTCCTTCCTTTGAAGAGTTCCCTTGGCTTCTCTCTCTCCCTTTTTAATTTAAAGGTACGCTAGAGATCAAGCAGATGATGGGAAATACAGTATTGTCATAAAATCACCCCAAGACACCTTTATAAAAGGTTTAAGGTACTTCTGAAAAACTTTCTTTACACAAGATCTTTGTCATGAAGTGGTAGCTGGATATGGATTAAAATGGATCTAATTAACAGTTTCAGATGCAGAGCTGGAAAATATTTGTCATAGTCTTTACCAATCTAATGCTCTATGCAAAATATCCATTATAAACCATTCCAGTGCATTTTTGCAATCTAATGGCAGTTGTAAGGAATTGTCAAGAAAAAAACACAGGAAAGCAAATTTTTACAAATTAATCATTTTAGAACGTGACTTTCATTATGCTGTGATGATTATACACTTTCTAGTAGTGTATTCCACTAATACATTTCTTAATGTATTAGTTGTATTCTGAATGGGCAGGACTTGTGTGTGTATGTACATTTGCATTTTCATCTGTATGCGCACACACCTGTATGTAGTCATACTGCCTTAAGCTCCTGGGGAGGATGGGGTGGCTTTTGGAGAGGAGAATCTTTTAACTTTACTGACAGCAAAGCTTGGTTTCTTTATTAACATGTTCATGTGGCTGCCATAGATGTGTTGTAATGTCATGATAACTGCTTTATGTGAAAACATCAGTCATAAATCCTGTGGTGGTTTCCTCTGCTGAGGATTAAATATGAGATATCTCAGTATTTCATTTTACCCAAACTTAAACAGCTCAGAGGCCAAGTATTGAATAGATGCCTCAAGTTGGCAGAATTGATGCAGAAGTAATAAGCATTTCTTTTTATCAGAACAAGTGATGTTTAGAGGGAAAAGAAATAAGACCCATGGAATACTAATTCAGTCGCTTTCAGCACTGAAATTGCAGCTGATTGGCCTTTAATAATTTTTCTCTTTGAGGTTATTCATTCTCCCTGTTGCATGTGTCCCCTCTAATAAATATAGAGTACCTTATGTCAATTTAAGGTTGAGCAATTTATGGGAATTTTCTGAGTAACTGAATTACGCTTGCATATGGGGTATGTAAAATATGGGCATGAGGTGCAAGATGGATACGTCCAGTCATAACGAGACCAGGAACTCAGGCTCTTAATTTGATCAAGGGCTGGTGACCATCTGAGCAGAAATGAAAATGGATGCTTTGAAGACATTTTCATGACTTGCAATTTCAGATGCTAAAAAGAGTAAAAACATAGGAATCTGTGCAGAATCATTGTAGAATCAATCATAGAATGGTTTGGGTTAGAAAGGACCTTAAGGATCATCTAGTTACAGCACCTTTCACTGGACCAAGTTGCTCAGAGCTCTGTCTAACCTGCCTTGAACACTTCCAGGGATGGAACATCCACAGTTTCTCTGGGCAACTTGTTCCAGTGCCTCACCATCCTCACAGTAAAGACTTTGTTCGTAATATCTAATCTAAACCTGCCCTCTTTCAGTTTAATGTCCTTACCCCTTGTCCTAATCACTGCATGTCCTTGTCCAAAGTGCCTCTCCAACCCTCTCATAGGCTTCCTGTAGGTGCTGGAAGGTGCTTTAAGGACTCCCTGGAGCTGGCTCTTCTCTGGGCTGAACACTCTCTGCCTGCCTTCACAGGAAAATAAGCTTGCTTAGGCAAGATAAAACATACACAGGCTTCCTTTAAAAATCTAGGGATATATGCAATACTCCGTTCAAAGCAGCTGGATCAATCAGGAAGGGAACTCGTTTGTTACCGAGATCTCCTCTGTTGTCATTTTCTTTGCATGCAGCAAGGGTAAGTCATCAGGAAAACTGCCTGGATGCTGGTGTGATTGGAGTCACTCCTTTTGTCCTGTTTCTTACCTTGTGTAGCTCCAGGTGGTGCTGCTGTCTGAAAAATTAAGTTAATAGTCCTATAATATATAGTTAATAGTCATATTAACTACAGAAATAGCTATAGATATAACTAAAACTATATATATAATTATAGTTACATAATAAATAGTTAATAATTATAAGCTGTAGAAATTGGCTGCTGTTAGCAACACAGTTCTGAGCCTCTTTGCATCCAATGTGACATCTGATAAAATCTGCCTTTTCACATAAAACAAATGAAAAAAAAAATACAAAAAAATCCAAACAAACAAACCCCAAATCAACAAATCCAAACAAAGAGACACACAAAAAAACCCTCAAAATACCTAAAACTCAGACTGCTTTATTATTTCACTTTTTTTCCTGGGAAGTACGCCCATAATGTTTTTCTTTCTGCTCTTAGAAATCTTTTTCAGTGCTATAAAGAAAGATGCAATATTCTCAGCGTTTAAATCTCATGTCTCTTGATGCCATGGGGACAGCAGGATATCTGTCACTGATTCAGTTCCGTTTCAGGGACAAATTAGCGTGCAATTTGGTTAGACTGCCAGCTGTTCCATTAGGAAGTGGGCAGTCATGTTATTTTAATAGGTTCACTGTGTCCGTTTGCAGGGCTGCACTCTCTGAGGTCCATATAATTCAACACACTGGAAGGTTCAGGTGCCCAAATGGAGCTGTGAGCACATCTCACTGTGTGAACCCATCTGATGCATCTACACAGTTTGGTGCTCTTACTCAGTTACCTGCCATCACAAGTTATTTTCCATTGTCTGTTTTCTATGATAACAGAAATAAGTTAACTTGCTGACTGACTGCAATATCTACTGTGGAAGGAAAGAGGCATACAGTAGATTCTTGAAGATATATTTCTGTATCTAATGTGATTTATACCATGACAAATCAGTTACATGGTTTTGACTTCAAGTTGATTAATATGTACAATTAACAAATTCCCACAACTCACATTTTCTGGTGGAATTATTCACAGAATTGTAAGCAAACATACGAGAACATTAATTCAGAACTGGAGATAATTAGCACTTCTCATTTAATTTTCAGTTGGTTATTCTGCCTTCATTACATGAACTAAATTTCTTGAAACTTCTATGAACTAGTTCACTTTGCAATCTTAAGTGATACTAAGAAAGTGGAGCTTTGCCTCCTGAGAGCTGGCAGTGGTCAAAGTCAACAAGCCAGAGGACTAGGGAGATCTTCATGGTGCTTTAAAAGCATCCTGTTAGCTTCCAATGCAAAGGGAGTGCAGATGCTTAAATCCTACCACCCCTGGATACTTCCTGAGTTTGGCAGCCCTCATTGTTCCAAAGCAAGATTATAGCCTAGGAAGAAGCATCCTGCAGAACCCAACCCCTCCTGCCTTGCAGCTCTGCAGAGATTCTGACAGTGTGAATTAAAACACTAATGTGTTTGTACCAGTGATGTCCAGCTGTGTCCATACCCACAGCATGTTCCTCTGAAATGTGTGTGATTGGATGGGAGATATATAATAAAGTGGTCAGGCCAAAGCTCAATCTCTCTGTCTCTCATTTCCCTTAGCTGCTTTTGGGTGTGCGATTCCTTGTGTTTTGTCTTGAGCAAGCAGGCAGCCAGTGCTGTGCTGCCTGCAGCCCTGAGCCCCTCAGCTTTAGGCTGCTGGCTTTGTAGCCAGCTGTGGCACTGGTACCAAATGGCACAGCTCCAGCTTTCCTTCTAACCTGCCAGGTTGTGCCCAGCTCTTGGTGTCTCTGCCATCCAGTTAGAGGAAACTGTCACGTGCTGGGAGTTACAGCCACACACCACAGCCAGGGTTTGCCCTGCGTGGTCATGGCTGTCGTGGTTTAACAGAGCAGGGAGCTGAACACCACACAGCCACTCCCTCACTCCCCACTGCCAGCAGGATAGGGGAGAGAATTAGGGGAAAAGAAGTAAAATTTGTGGGTTGAGATTAAAATGGGTTAATAATACAGAAACTGAAGAGATGATAATGATCATAATAGTGATGATGATCATGATAATAATTATTATAAAAACAACAACAACAACATATTGTTGTTGTACAAAACAAGTGATGCAAAATGCAATTGCTCACCACTCGCTGACCAATGCCCAACCAGTCCCTGAGCAGTGGCCCTCTGCCAGATTTCCCCCTGATTTATATGCTGAGCATGACACCATATGACATGAAATACTCCTTTGGCCATTTGGGGTCAGCTGTCCCAGTTATGTCCTCTCCCAGCTTTTTGTTCGCCCCCAGCCTCCTTAATGTCAGGGTGGGCTGAGAAGCTGAAAAGTTCTTGGATTAGTGTTAGCACTGCTCATCAGCAACTAAAACATCAGTGTGTTATTAAAATTATTCTCATCCTGAATCCAAACCACAGCACAAACAACTAGGAAGAAAATTAACTCTATCCCAGCCAAAACCAGGACAATGGCAAAACTGAGCCCTCCTGGGCTTCAGGCAGTGGGTCCGTGCATCCCGGGCACACCCAGGAAATGGGTGTGTGCTTGAACAGCCCAGAAGGAACTGCTGAACTGCCCACTGAGGGATTGCTGGAGGATTTCCCCATCTGCATGCATAGGTGAACTCTAAACACGTTTCCAGGGGCAGGGGAGTGAAGGCTAAAAGATGTTGGGAATGGGTTTGAGGAGCTGTAAGAAAATGTGTTTAAAGGTAGCATGATAGGTATGAGCAGGTCCAAAGGTTTTCTGTGAGAGATAGTGTGGTTTTCTGAGCCATGGCTAGGCTATGTTGCTTTAACGTCCTGTTTGGGTCAGCTTTCACTTCCTTCTCTATTTTAATGGAGGAAACTTTTGTGCCTTTAGCTGTGGTGTGGGTTAGAGTTCCTGTGATGACAGCACAGAGCCCAGATTCAGGGAAATTCTTCAAAAGACAGGCCAAGGAAGGTACATTGTCTTTTGAGCTGTTTTAAATTTTTCCCATTAAAATTGAGTGGAAACAGGGTATATGATTACTGCCACATGAGAAAATTATTCAGAGAAAGACAAGGGTGTATTTTAAATACATTGAGTATCGTATGCGTTTATATGCATGCAAATGTGCACAGAAGATGAGGAGAGAAGAGAGCCATATGGCAGTGGGTTACAAATGGCTCTACTGCTTAGGGAAATTAATAACTCTAACTTTGATATATATGAGCCTGCTGGGGTTCAGACGTTCTCATGCTGGTTCTTTAAGAAACCAGCCGAATCAATAAACAAACATTTGAAAGACAAAACACTCAACCAGCATCCAGCTTAAAAATTCAGAGAAGAAACCCTTAAAAAGGACTTAGAAAAAAGGTTGGGGCTTCTGCTAAAACTGAAACATACATAAGATTAAAATGAGCTTGTTTATTTTTATATATTGTGCTGTTCTGTAGCTACTTTTAAGTATGTTCCTGCTGTTTACAGGTTTTTTTTCTTAGCCTCTAAAAATACTGTTTTAAGGTCAATATTAACTTCTTTAATTACTGAATCAGAGTAATTAAACAATCCTTTAGAGACACCAATCACTTTTAGTCAAAATACAGGCTTTCCACCTTCATAAAGAAAGATAATAGTTTGTATACAAGATTCCTTCCTTTCCTCCATGTCTTTGTCAGAAGATGAAACATTTATCAGGAAAGACATGCACTGGAAACTGCACAAAGGTAAGTTCTCCACAGCAGAACATAAATAGCCCAGCAAAGCTGCTCAGTAGTGGTTTCTTTGTACTTAGGCTGAGGCTGCGCAAGGCCTATATGCCCTAACCCACATGAGTGGGACTTCTTAATATTGTGCCTTCCTAGAAAGTAAAGGAGCAGGCATGGTAAACAGTAATAGTGCATCACACTGTTTGTGTAGATTTACTGGGAAGGAATATTAAAAATCACATCATATTCATGTGAGACTGGAGAGTGGTATTGCTAAACTTATAAGGAGAGGTAATCAGATATTAATTAATTGACAACCAGCAGCATTCAATGTCTGCAGTAACCTGAAGAAATCCAAGCCATGAGCAGCCAGATTTTCCAGGGGAATGCTATTGGAAGTGGTGTCAAAGGCTTTCCTAAAGTCCAGGCAGACAATATCCACAGCCTTTCCCTCTTCCACCAAGCAGGTCACCTTGTCACGGGAGATCAGGTTAGCCAAGCAGGACCTGCCTCACAAACCCACACTGGCCGTGTGATCCCCCGGTTGTTCTGCTGTGCCGTGTGATGGCACTCCAGATGATCTGCTCCATGACTTTCTCTGGCACGGAGCTCAGGCTGACAGGCCTGTAGTTCCCTGGATCCTCTTTCCCACCCTTTTGATCCCTGGGTGTGACACTTGCTGACCTCTAGACAACTGGGACCTCCCGGATTAGTCAGGATTGCTGGTAAATGATAGGAAGTGGCTTGCTGAGCATTTCTGCCAGCTCCAACTTGGCCCCAATAGACTTGTGAGCGTCTAAGTGGTGAATGTGAAGAATGTGCTCTAGTCTCAACCCACTGCTCAAACCCATTGCTGATGTCACTGTCAATAGCTTGTCTTCACAAGCATTTTTTTTTATATGAACATCATCTGGCCTTTTAATGTTTTCGTTTCTCTTAGGGAGAGGATAGGGGATGCATTTATCTTTAGATGAAATAACTTGCATATCCATCCTGACTTCCCTCCCTACCTGTATTCTTTTACATCAAGTTCTGAGTTGTTCAGTTTGCAAAGACATACTCTGTGGTGATCCTGTTCAGATGCCATCTCCTGTTTTTCTTGTTTAGGTTTGGTGTTTGCTTGTTTGTTTGTTTTCAATTACGTTTTTTACCATTTCAGCTGCTTGGTAACATGCATGGCAGGCTGAGGAGTTCCTAGTCAGGCTAAGTATCACAGCATGGATCTCTAGCACCTTCCAAATGTCACTGTAATCAGGAGAGAAGAACTGTCTAGCTTCACCTGAAAGACAGCCACGTATTGTAAATCATCAAACAGGGACTGCAGTAAGTTTGGGGGAAAAAACCCACAAAATGTGATGCCCTCAAAATTCAAGGTCCTTTGGTCAGTCAATAAAAATTTGAGTGGGAGTAGAGATAGTGAAACACATTGTTTTTTGCTTCAACTTTGATTTTTTTGCCCATGATATTACTAGACAGATTAATTTGTTGAGCTGCTTTGTTGACGCTGAATCCCAGGAACTTATGAACCCAGTGATTTCCTCAACAAACTAAACACTCAAAATCCATTAGAAATCTTCAGGTTAAGAGTGTGAAACATAGGTCAAGATACAATATGGGCAGAAAGCTCTTGCTTGTAAAGATATGACATAAATCATCAGTTACTTGGTTCAATTCATATTCTCCATATGGATCTCACTTCTTTCTGCTGCCACGGATTTTGTCTGGCTTTCGTTTGCATGCCAGAAAGCAAATATAGGCAAGTTCAGACTTTCACACCATCAGCTGTTTGGAATCCATGTATTTGTAAAGTACCCTATACACTTAGCTCTATATACAAATAGAAATGATTTAGCTACCACTTATTGAGGAGTAATACCTAGGATGAATTATATCTTCACACTGCTTTCCAACTGGCTGCCTAAAGTAGAGGATTTAGTGATTCCTATTTATCTAGAGCCATTTCTTTATAGTGCTTGCTGATAAACATGGAATTGGTGTCTTTCTTGGCAGAGCTTGTTTGTTTCTTCTCATTTTAAGGTTTTAAACACAGGTATCTGAAACTGTGACAGGTTTTCTCTGCTGGCAGGGGTGGCTCAGGTGGCACCTGTTTGGCCACAGCTCTAATGCTAAATTGTCTTGTGCTGGATTTTCCCTTGGGCTTAAATGCTATTGATGCAGGGTTAAAACGTGATCCCAAAGGAAAATGCTAAATCTTGATTTTTTTTCAGTCTGCTCTAGCATTGACTGAGATGAGCAGTGTGTAAGTGCTTGTGAATTAGCTGGAGAAATGGATGCATGGTTGCCTTTTCCTGGCATATGCTGTCTCAGACGCACCTAACACAGGGTCATATGCCAGATTATGGCACTTTGCAGCTGCTAGAGTTTCTTCTTCCCAGAGAGGATTCAGGCTTACGCACTTATAGACACATTTAGCCTTTCTGGGAAGAGGCCAAAGGAGAACTAAGGAACTGGCTATAGGTCAGCACTGTTAACAGATGAGTTCTGGAGTTCATCTCTGCAGTTGTATATGAAAGAAAGAGGAAGGGCTGTTTGACAAAAGCCATGAGAGATAAAGCTTTCTGCTTTCTCAATAAATTGCATTTTAAAAGGTCTTTGATTTACAATATTAAACATTTCTTAATGAAACAGTTGCTCTTGTGGAGAATACCAACTTCACCATATACAAAGTGCTAAATTTTATGCTATGAGTGGAGGCTGGAGAACTTTCATCCCACCTGGTTCTCCTGTTGGGGTTTAGGTGTTTCTTTATGATTGCTCCTCAGTTAAGTGGCTGAAAAGAGATGCTGGTATTCTCCTAGAAAGCCCTGGAAACTCGCAGCAAAGGTTTATTGAGAGAGGAGTTAAACATCACATTTAGAACCTTTGGGGTTTTTTTAGTGTTTTATTTGAAATCTGAAAATGCAGTATTCTGGAAAGCTCTCCTTTGCAGCGTGTTGTTCTCCCTGCACGGATTCTGACCTGTCCCTGCTGCCATTTGCTGTGGAGCCTGGGAAGTTCCTCCCAGCTCCGTCCTGCCCTCTGAGACCCTCGCTCAGAGACCACCACGTGTGGATTCATTCTGAGGGAGAATTCTCCGGTAGGAGAGAATTTTCCTTTTCTGCTGCCAGAACAGAACTAAATATTGAAGACAGTCAAAACTGAGACATAATTTTTGTGGTTTTCATGTGCCTTTAGGCGCAGCAAACCAGCCCATGAGAGATTGCTTTTTGTCTGCCTGAGGAGGTTTGTACCTGCAGTGGGCTACTAGAAAGACTTGAGGGGAGAAGGGAAAAAAGATCAGTCTGAACCTGAGAAAAAGCACAAAAGAGAGATCTTTTATGTCCTAGAAGTATCACCTCTGTAGGAATAAACCTATTACCTTTCTTTCTGTGACACTTGGAGAGACTCTAGGTGACAGGGTTTGTTTTCACTACATCAAAAAAGATGGATCTTGGCAGCCTGGTTTATCCTCTCTCTCTTTTTCATCCTTCTATCCTCAAAAGGAAATTGATGTGTTTTCTGTGGTATGCTCCGTGACACCACAAAGGCTATGGCTAGCATGTTGCACACCAGCCATCCATTCTCTGTGAGAGAAATCTTTGATCCTTTGATATGCCATGGCATTCAAGTGCCATTTTCAGTTGTTACTCACTGAATTTTTGAAAGATATATATTTTTTCACAAAGTGTAAAGAATGCTCTCAGCTTGTTTATGCTCTCAACTAAATTTAAAAACATACATTCTTACTAAATGAAAAATTAGTTTAGTTTTTGCTTGGTTTTCTATGTTGATTGATTTCCACCCAGTTCAACAGTGTCATGAAGAACTCTACAAAGTATGTTTTCTATAAGTTTTATGAAAATAAGATACTGGGAAGAGGAAAGAAACCCTGGTAATGCCACAGCTGAGGCAAAGCTCTGACATCCTTAGCCAGAGCTACTTTTCTTTCACACCAGTGTCCAGAAGTTCCTCAGAAATTTCCATGAAACAGGACTGACTTCTCTATTCTAAGTGTGGAATAATTTGTCCCAAAGAGTGTGCATATCATTAATTAAATACTTAAATACACATAGGTGCAATCTGTGTCCAGTCTGGAGTCTGACTGAATTGCAGAGACAGCATGAAAGTGCAGGAGGATGGAAAGGACACCAGACTGCAGGACAGCATGCACCTGGAGGGGAGTTTTAAACAGGACAATGGTGAAGATTAGCTATAACTGGCCTTGACCATCAGGCTGCCCATGGCAATTTTAGAAACTTAACCATTGACATGACATCCCTAGGACCAGTTTAGCCCAGGAGTTGGACCTCCCTGCATGAAATGCACTGTTCGTTGTTGGCACAGGCAATGCTGGGAGCGAATGCGGCCAGCAGGGACTTGCACATGCTCTAACACTGAGCACAGAGAGGGGAATAATTTACACAGGCAGAAGCACCAACACACGGATGGAATTCTGTCCCCTCTTCACCTGTTCTGGCACATATGAAATGCAAGGGGATTTTCAGATGAGATTAGGACTGGAAAACAAGAGTACCTCTGCTTTAGTTTGTACTTGGCAGTGAAGAGGAGCTGCAGCACCCAAGTCCTCTTTGCTCATTTAGATGGATTGCCTTTATTTTCTTATAGAGAGAAAGATTGCCTTTATTTTCTTAGAGAGGGTTCATTCAAGCTCACTTTCAGCAGTAATGACAGGGAGACATCACAAATTACACTCCAAATTATCATGGCTAAAAATCTAGGTAATTATCTGGGTCTGAAATTAAATAAACTTCTGCCTTTTCAGGTCCTGACCCAGATGCCTGTTGATGGTTTGTTGGTTTTTTTTTTCCTTCCCTGCTGCTCATATCAGTTTTCCCTCACTTCATATCTGGTTGCTGTCTGCTTTCTCCTACATGTCTTGGATGATGCATTGAACTGTTTTGAAGGTCCCCTTCCCCACGCACACCCACCTTGCCTGGTGACCCTGTTTCGTGTTCGAAGTGCTTGGAATTGAAAAGCACCTCCACAAGTACCAGGCTCTGGTGCCAAAATTACCAAGTCCTCCATTAGTTTAATACTTACTGTGACTGAAGCAGGTGCACCTAATTGTGTGGATTTATTTTTAATCTTTCCTAGCTGAAACAGATGGAATCTCTGAGACAGCCACTGTTTAAGAGACATCTTCCCCCAACTTTGATTACTTTGAAAAGCTGAACTTCCACTGGCAGAAAACAAATCCTAATTCAAAGCCCAGATACTTACAGGCCTCTTTAGTTCTTCCTCTCTAGCTTCACAGAGGATTCAAGCTGCTAATACTAAAATATTTTGCAAATTAAGCCTTGAGTATCTCATTTTGCACAGGAAAACATTCCATTTTAATTATTCAGCTTAACATGAAAGCATGTCTAGCTCTAAGCAACAAGGCAGTTTGCAGCTCTGATTAGCCACCCAAACACAAGCATTTTGCAGCTTTGATTACTCATCCAGTTAGGAATAGTTTAGTTTTAATACAGAAAGATTATATTTGCAGGAATATTAGCAAATATTTTCTTTGAAAACAACTAACCTATGTAAAATCAAGGCTGTTCCTTGACCAGTCCTATTGCTGATTTATTCAAGAAGCAGTGGCAGCCGAAGGGAGGGAAAAGGAGCTGGAAGTGGTACATGTTGCGATGGACTCTGGTATCTTTAACTTTAATCTTATCTGGTATCTTTATCTCTGTCTCAGAGACTCCTCAATTTGCAAGTTCCGAACCATGTTCTTGATATAAAAGTCAGATTAAAAAATATTTATTACCAAGCTTTATACGCCAATTTCATGTGGCATTATTAAAGGAGATACAGTGTAGTGCAATCTTGTGGTTTTCCTTGGTCCAACACTGCAATTCTGAAACTTCTCACCCTGAAAGGCCAATTCTGTGCTACACAAACTTTTCACTGCTTTCTTTCATTTCTGTTACCAGCTGGATCAACAGTCGGAGTAATTACTCTATGCATAAGTAATTAATACTCTATATTTCAACCAACTTGAAAAAAATCCCAAACCAATTTTTGATCTATTTCTATTTATTGATGGGATTGATGGTAACAGATGAAGAAGCAGAAGGTGTTTTTGCCTTGTCCTTCCATTCCTGATCAGTAAAATATGAATGTAATTTTCAATTAATTTTAATTAATTTTCATTTAATTTCCTCAAATGAGGGACTATGAAAAACAATATTCTGAAGATTGGAGCAATGACGGATTCATTTGGTACAGCTCCTAGTCATGCTGACAGGGAAGGATTCATGTGACATTCTCTCTTCATGTCACAAATATTAGGTTTTGAACCCTTTAGTCATTCTGTAAAAGATGCCACAGTAACACACCACTTCAAACTTTACAGTGGTTTATAATTTAATTAAAGAGAAAATTTCCCCTTTCCCCCTCAGAACTTGTTTCTCTTTACAGAGTTACCTGGGGAAAATAAGCAGGTGGATCTGAACATTATTTCTATTAATCCTTTGCCAAAAGAACTTTTCAAACTTAAAGTACTCAAACCTCCTAAAGACACAGTCCCTGGTAATGCAAAGCACCTGTTGTTTAGCCACACATTTTGCAATTCATACATTCGCCTATTCCAGACACATTATTGGGGAAACAACAATTAAACAACTGAAAAAAATAAGTTAAATAGAACCCAGGACATAAAGAAATGCTCTAGACAGCTTCTCTAAGTGTAACTTCTCTAGTGGTAGCTTTCCTGAAAATGAATAAATGAACTGGGAGAAATTTTATGTTGGAAACAATCCAAAGACATTTAGAAGGCTGGAAATTTTAACTGCAAGAAGAATTTGTGTTCCAATACAACAGCCTCATCCGGCATCAGGAAAATCCTCCAAGCAGTTTGTTTCTTCAGTATCTTCGCCCAGCAGGGCTCCCCTCGCCTACCGCACCCCGGGGACCTGTGTCCATGCCTGGGCAGCAGGCGCTGCCCTGCCGCGCGGGTCTGAGGGGCGGGGGCGGCCTGGCCCCTGCCGCCCCCCGAGGATGATCCGTTTGGGCCGAGGGTGGGTGCAGGAAGCTGCCTGTGGGTCTGTGCCTGGCAGCCAGGAGGGCCAGACGTGTCCTGGGGGGCATCAGGCACAGCATCGCCAGCTGGGCAACGGAGGGGATTGTCCTGCTCTGCTCTGAGCTGCGCCGGCCTCGCCTCGAGTGCTGGGGGCAGTTTTGGGTGCCACAGTCTAAGAAAGGTATTAAATTATTAGAGAGTGCCCAAAGGAGGGCAACAAAGATGGTGAGGGGCCTTGAGGGGAAGCCGTGTGAGGAGCAGCTGAGGTCACTTGGTCTGTCCAGCCAGGAGAAGACTGAAGAGAGACCTCACTGCAGCTACAACTTCCTTGTGAGGAGAAGAGGAGGGACAGACACTGATGTCTGTCTGTGGTGACAGTGACAGGAGCCGAGGGAATGGCCTGAAGCTGTGTCAGGGGAGGTTTAGGGTGGATTTTAGAAAAAGGTTCTTCACCCAGAAGGTGGCTGGGCGCTGGAACAGGTTCCCCAGGGCAATGGTCACAGCACCAAGTCTGAAAGAGTTCAAGAACTGTTTGGACAGTGCTCTCAGGCACAAGGTGTGACTCTTGGGGATGGTCCTGTGCAGGGCCGGGAGCTGGATTCAATGATCCTTGCGGGTTCCTTCCAACTCATCGTATTTCATGATTTTGTGCTGAGAAACGTGTCTTTTCTTCATCATGGGCACAGTCTCAGCCCCTCTCTGCCTGTGCTGTGGCAATAAATGCATCCAAGACCATGAGCTTCCCAGAAACTATGATAACCAGGTTACAAAACATCAGAGCGGCACTCATGGAAATAAATGCTCGAAGATATTTTTGCATGGGCATTCCCCTAAAGACTCACTGATTCTTACAACCATTATGGTGGGGAGCACTGACTGCAGAGTAATGCCCCTGTGATGTCCTCACTGATGCCAGAATGACGAAAATAGCATCTTTCATGAAACTGAGGCATACAATTTACCAGACATGTACCTGTCAAGTATAAGCCCTGCACAAAATCAGTCTCTTAAAATAGCAGCTCCACAAAGAGGATGTTCTGGAGAGCAGAAAGAACACTTGGATTGTGGGGACTTCTGCTAGTTTTAATGTGGTCCAAGAGTTTCAATATTTTGTTTCAGTGAACAAAGGAAACCAGCTGAAGTCAGAAATCAAACTTTGACTTCCTCCCAGCCAAAAACCATCAAATGAGATTTGCAGCATGAACAGCACAATTAGGGATAATGAATGGCCTAGAGCAAAAGGGAAAGGATGCATGAGATAATATACTTTGGGAGAAAAGTAAAAAATAAATCCTTCCAAACAGACTACAGAGAAAAATATCTCCACCCAGAAGTCTGGAGATTGAATCCCCACTGCAGAGTTCAGAGATTACCTGTTTTTCATTTCTCTTACTGATGTCAGTGTATGTGGATTACACCCACTGTCAATAAACATAGGTTTTAGTTGTTAGCCTTATGAGATATACATTCTAAATTTACATTTAGCTGCCTCGCTGATGGCAGCTGTCCTACATATCCACGGTGTTCACTTGGGTTTACTGAGGGATATCCCTTCAAAGACTGTCTTTTGAGTATTGAAGTGGAAAGAATTAAGAGACTGTGTTTCCCATTTGAGGTATTTTTTTGATGCAGTCTTTTATTCCCCACTGTGCGTTTAATATGCTCATGTAGACTGGCTGCTTTTGGCACGGTCTTAGAGATTAGATTTCTGAAATACTGACAGAAGTCCAGCTATTTTGCTGAAACCATAATCAGAAAAATCTGACTTTAGACAGCTCTCATTAAGTGGGAAAAGAAAATCCATTCCAATGTCTTCTCTTACTGTGATAGCTGTCTCCAGAATGAGGTGAGCGTTTAGGACTAAGAGTCCATCAGGCTTGAAAAGTTTACCATTCTTGTTACTGGGGTAAGGGTAAAAAATAAACCACTCCCCCCATGCAGATTTAGTCTTACATTTTAACAAAACACAGAGTTCATCTGTTGTTTGCATCCTTGTTTAAGAGAGTGCGAGGAAGAGGGATGCGCTCCCTGCAAAGGTGCTGTCTCCGTGTGGGCAGTGGTGATGCTTCCCTGTGCAGTGAGGGGTCTCAGCAAGGGGTCATGATCTCCAGAACTGGTGTGCATGGTCAGGGTGGAGATGTGCTGTGCTCTCCTTGGCAGAAAACAGGGCACCAGCAGTGGGATTTTTGTGCCAGAGGCAGCAACTGGAGTTGTGAGCTCGACCTACAGGGTGGAAAGGGAAGGGGATTTATCTCACTGAAATAAGAGTGCTTTCTTATTTAAAAATAAGTTTGTAATTAATTAGCCAATGCTGTTCTGCAAAGCTTTTAAGCTCGCAGAGGTCACCAAGAGTGTATTTGTGTTTGATGAATTTGGTGGTAGAAAGAATTTTAATAGCACTTCAGCATAAAGTCAGAATCTTTGAGAAAGGCACTTAAAAAGCTGTAATTATTTAGCGCTGTAATTAGATGGCATTTACCCCTTCTATACTTTTTTTTAACCATGTCCAGTTGGTCTTTCTTTGTATTGTAATACTCATTTCTCTTGTCCTTTCATCAGCCTCTGGTGAACAACATAATCTGCAAACACTATAAAACAGTTTTTCTGTGAAAAATGTAGTTCCATATTATAGTAAAGTTTATTTTCTTATTCTTGTTCACAATAGAAGAATAATAATTTTAGGGAGAAGTAGTGTCTTTTATCTCCTATCCCATCATTCCAGGCAAGAGACACTCTTTTCCAGTGCACAAGTCAGTTTCAGACCTGGATCTGCAGGATGAAACTGCTGGCAGAGAACAAAACAACTGCTCTGAGTTTAACTTCGTTATGGAGACTGGGTGGAAACCTTTGGAGGAGTCATAAATAAAGGATCGTAAAGCCATTTACTTCCCATGAGATAGAGTGGCTGTGTCTATGCTAACACCCAAACTAGACCACCATCTGTTTGCCAGCTTCAGACCCAACAGGCACCACATGGTCTGTGTCTGTATCATAAAAATTCCTTTACCCTCACAGAGGGTGGCAACACCCAAAGTGCTTATTTGGAATCTTGCCAGGCCAGGCTGTCTCCCATCCCTTCCCTGTGAGAGTGTCACTTTGCTGGGGGCTAGATGTGCTCCAGGGGCTGAAGGACAGCTTGACAGTGTCGGTGGCAGCAGAACAGCGCCCAGCCCGAGCTGCTGCTTCATTCACTACTATTCACTACAGGCAATTACCACCTGCACAGTAGTATTCCTTAGCACCAAAACATTTCTTTTAAGAAGTCATAATAGAAGTAGCCTATTGAACTTCAGCCTGACACTCCAGAATGTCATAGCACTGGGGAAAAGAAACTAGAGTTTGTAATTTAGAAAAATGCAGTCATTATGTGAGCTCCATCCACGATCCCTTATGTTTTCTAGTACATCAGACACAACAATCCCTTTCAAGCATCTTGTCACATGCTATTTTAGTGTAACAGCAACAGCTTTTGAAATTTCTTTGGTGTGAAACTTGTTACTAGACATGATCTCTAAAAAATCAGACTAACCTTTTCTCACGGCAGTAGACATGGCCATCTGCCTCTCCCACACATCCACTGTATCCTCTCACAACCTTGTTCACTCTTTTAATTGTTCTGCATAAACAGGTTAGGATACAATATAACATTTTAATATGTCATGTTTACACTATAAAGAGTCAATTTTTGAAGACGCTTCCACCCATCAGAGCTGTCATTTCCTATTTCCTTCCTAAATGTGTGCCCTATGTGCTAAATAACTCATCAACCCTTTGCAATTTCTCCTCGTTGTTCTCCTAAATGACAATGTCTGCCCAAACACAATACAGCCTGCCTTTCACGATACCCTAGATCTTTCCATAATTTCCTTCTAAATGTGCTTTGCTGTATTTCAGATGAAAATCAGTGGCATATGAGACAAATCTGTTATCCCAATTTGCTGTCTGTACTTTCCCCAGACATTGGGAGCTTTGTGTTATTATTTGTTTTCTTTCATACAGTTATTGTCTAGAACTTGAAAGAAAAACTGTTTGTGATCAATTTGATCCATTGTTACAGGACCTCTTTCTACAGTGGATCTGGCAGTAGATTTGCATAATTACATTCTGAAATTAATATAAACTTAAGGTATGCTCATCACAGATAGAGCTCTTATCTCAAAAATTGTACTTGTGGGATGGGTATCACTTGTTTTAGACACTACCTGTTTTCTGTGCTTTATTTTATTAGAATCTGTGAGTTAAGTGAAGATTTTGGGTGAAAGTCTATTATTATAATGTTATTTTTGTTATTCCATATTTGTATATATCCAAGCTATAGGATATAAATGGTTGTTAACAATGAGAAGGAGCATTCGTCTCCTCTACACAAAATAGAAGTTTATCATATGAGATTGTTATTATCTTCCATGGTTTATTGTACTCTGTTTGTTGTCCCATGCTTTGGCCTTGGCAGACCAAGAACTTTTGTCTTCTGCCTGTTTGGATCCAAAACGTGTGCAGGGCAGAAATACCTCGCTGTCTGGTGGAATACCATGCACTCAGGCTACAGCTCTCTCAGCACAGATGCAACTTTGTTTTCCCTTAATCTTTCCCCACTGGAATCAAGTGCTGAGAGAGACTCCAAATGCCAGCATAAGCCTGAAGAGACTCGAGGAGTTCTGATGAAAGAGGAATGATCCCTCTGGCAGGTGTAATATGTGTTTGTCAGTGCTGCCCTGGTGCACTTCTGTAGAGTGTTGGGTGTTGCACTGTATGACAGCATTGCTTTTGGAAACAACATCCAGTGGTCAGTGCAAGCACGTGTTTCAGGCGGGAAGTTCAGCAAACAGTAGTAAGACTTGGAGTTCCACGTGGCTGAAGGATGCTGAGGCCCTCTGGGCCCTGCTTGGGGCTGATGCTCTGCCACACACCGGTGTCTTGCCCCACCCTCTGCTGAGACCAGGATGTGCCCACTGCAGTGCCCTGCTTAACTCTATACATCAAACCATCAATAAGAGCACACATATTATAAACTTCATAAAAACTCTCAAAACAAACAGAAAAATTAACTCTTTCGCTTACAGTAGGAGAGAAATGCAGGAGGAACAGGAGGATTATGCATGTTCACCAAAAAAATAGTTCATCTTAGTGGTAGAAAATAAACACTCAGTTGATACCATCTAGAGCTGCTAGGGAAAGCTGAAAGAGTAAAGTTTGTAGGGAGGAACTTAAGCTTGATTTGATAACATCTCTGGGACATCTACTTCAGTGTTTGATCACACTCACAGTAAAAGGCTTTTTCCTAATGTTTAAGTAAAATTTGCTGTGTTTCAATTTGTGCCCATTGCCTCTTGCCCTGTCACTGAGCATCACTGAAAAGAGCCTTGCAGCTTCTCTCTATCAGGTATTTATACATTCCGGTAAGATTCCCTGAACCTGCTCTTCTCCAGGCTGAACACTTCCAACTCTCTCAGCCTCTTCTCATTTGTCAAATGATGCAGTTCCTTCATCACCTGTGTGGACCTGCACTGGACTCATCCCAGCATGTCCATGTCTCTCAGGTACTGAGAGGCCCCAGCACTGTATCCCAGATGTATTTCACCAGGGCTGAGCAGAGGGGAAGGATCATCTTCCTTGGCCTGCTGGCAGTGTTCTGTGTAGTGTGGTTCCTGTCCGTCTTTGCTTCAGGTGGTTTCTGCTGCCTCATGGTCAGTCTGTTCACCAGGATCCACAGTGCCTCAGGTCCACAGAGCTGCTCTGAGGTCAGCCCCCACCACCTACCAGTGCATGGGTTATCCAGCCCCATGTAGACAACTTGAATTGGGTACAAATAAAAAAAAAAGAAACCTGCTACCTGGGGTTCACAAAAGTCAGCAAGATCTGACTGGAGATTGAGCCCTCTGTATTTAGGACTAGTGGTAGAGCATTTACCCAAGAAATGAGAGGCATGAATTGGGCTTTAGTCTAGCTCTAGGGAGGTTAGCTTTCGTGTGTCCTCAGGAGACTGAGTTCCTTATGTATTACCTTGAGGAAAATCAGACCAGATCAAGTAATTCCACTCATCCTCTTGAGGCTAGGTTCAAGCACAAGTGGCTGACATCACCAGAAAAGCCAAGCAGTACCCATGGAGTTCAAGAACCAACTATACTCATTGTAGTGACCAAAGAACAAAGTGGCTTCTGGTCTCTGCCTCTACTCCCAAGATGTGGGGGTGTTGCTCCTTTCATATTTGTTTGTTTATTTTGTTTAATGCTGTCCAATGTAAAATACATAAATAATCCTTGTAACAGGGACAAGGATTCATATGAATTCCCTCCCATTTAAGCACTGTAACTACTGCTACACTACTGGCACACCGCTCTTCCTTCAGGAAAAAAAGACTGCACATTTTAGGATCTCATTCCCCTAAAGATGAAAAAGGATGTTGTTACATTTTCTGTCCATTGCCAAGGACAGCAAGACAAAAGGTGTGTACTCAAGTGGTTCTTAAAAAATTTAAATTGCAGTATAATTATCTTCCTCTACATTTTATTAGAGTAGCAACAAAAATCCGTTACAAATTAATCCCCACAGTAGCATGCATCCAAGAATTACAAAATTCTTCTTTTAAAACAAAAATTGTTTTACATCTATCAGTAGTACATGTCTCTGAACAATTTCACAATATTTAAAATAAACAAATATATAAACCACAGGAAGTGACAGAATGAAACCAGAATTCCTCAGGGTAGGTGAAGAGGAAATTCCCTCTAAACCAGTCGCTCTTACATAGTTTGTTAGATTTCAAATTTCCCAGATTCAGCTCCCACATTGATGACTTCAGGAGTCCAAATCACTTTGGCTGAGCCTATTCACTGGCATTTGCTGTATTGTATCCCAGCAGTAATGAAAGAATCATGAGAAAACAAACTCTTATTGAAAAGAACAAAAGAGAGAAAAAACAATTCTATCCGAAGAAGACATAAAATATAGAAAGATCATTTTCAAATTTCACTGATATTTGTAGCAAAAGGAACAACTGTACACACACATAGAGGAGAAATAAATAAACACAGGCAGCACTGTTGAAAAAACAATTTATCTTTTCACAATCTTGAAATAATGTTTTTTTCCATGGTGACAATGTTCAGATCTGGGTGGGGGTGGGGGCGGGTGTGATTTATTTATTTATTTATTTTTAGAATAGCTTTTTAAAAAACAAACAAAATTGTCATCTTCCAGAATGACTGATCCAAGCCTTCACTGTATAGCTGGGGAGATACTGCAGCAGGTCCTGCCTGAAATAGAATAAGTCCTTCAGTCCATTTTGTTGGATAATTGTTTTTGAAGGGATGGTAGTGAGATCTTTATCATTTGACTTGTGTCATCCATTTCCACAGAAGCATCATAAACCCTTTTACAACACATTGGAGCTTCTTTGATATATCCTTTACTCTAAATTCAAGGAAGTCATGCAATAATTTGAACCAAAATGTGTTACAAATATACCTGACCTTTCTCAGCTGCACAATTTACCTTCACTGAAGATTCTGAAATCTCAGCATTTCAGAAAGGAAGCAGCATAGCTCCCCAAGCCAGATGCAAAAGCAGCACCACTTCTGTTACATTCTGGATAAACTTCTAAATAAAAGTCCAATAAGAATGCAATCCCTTACATCAAAGATGTTAAATAAGGATATTGGCATGGATTTCAATATTGCTACCAATCAGACAATTCTTTCAGACTAAATGTTGCAAAGGAGTTTGCTATCCACAAAATAAATACACAAAGATAGTTTATTACTGCAGTCAGTAGTTGACATCAAGCCACTTTCACTTCTAGCAAAAAAAATTTGATATAATTATCAATAAATTTAAAACCACATAATTTTTTAAAAAAAAATACATGCTCACATATATAATTTACAACATCTGGGTACAAGAGAAATGGTTGATTGCTGTTCTAAGCAGAAGGGCAAACAGAAATAGTCACATTAGCATAATATCTGACAAAGTTTTGTAGTGTTAGCTATATATCAGTATAAAATTAGCATGGATTTCACAACTAATATCTGTAAAGATACAGTCACATCACATTATCAGTTAAAATCACACCTTAGCTTAAATATGCAATTTTAAATACTGCAATTTTGCATGCAATTTTGCAATCATAATAATTTCTGTTAGCACAAATAAATATCAGAAAGAAATAATTTATTTTCATTTTTGTTATTCTCAGTGATAGTAGCTACAAAGTCACCTACATAGATTTTAGCCCTTGATGAAGCATCAGAAAGAATATGGGCTTAAATACCTCACCTGAGCATCTGGTGGAGCAGAGGCTGAGAAAGCAGATAGTTACTTTTTGAGCAAAAAGGCAAATAAAGTAGAGAATTCACTTCTGGCACTGTCGGTCTATAAAAGCTGTAATTCAGTCTGTACTCTGAAAATGTTGAGATAAAAGTGTAAGTTTGTGTTACTGTTATTATACGAATACTGAGCTCAGATTTCACCCAGCCAGTTGTGCTCCTCACCAGACAGTCAGGTTTCCATGGAATGCACGCTTTGCCTGCTGCTAGTCCTGCTCATCTCACTTTTTAAGCAAGAAAAGCAATAGTTCTAGCACCTCTTGAGAAATTCTAGAAAGTACGGCCTGCTCTGAAAGCACAGGATAGGTGCCTGACTGAAAACAGCATGTGAAGAGCAAAAGGATTTCCAGGCATTGGCTCCACCGGTGGCCGCCTCCGCAGCCTCTCCCTGCAGCTCAGACCGGGAACCAGCTCTCAGCAGCTGCAAGCCGTGCTGGCTCACGGACACAAAGGCTTTGCTCAGCCGGACACAGGAACTTGCTTTTACTCTGAATGTCTCTTGGCTAAGCAACCATAAATTCCTGTGTAATGTTCACAGTTAACTTAATTTCTCTGTGACAGGTGCTTTGGAGGAAATGTTAAACAGGTTGTGGTATCTCTCCTTGACTTCCCCTTATCATGGCAAACTGTAGCTTTAAGCAAGTGTAAGCAGTAAAATGCCATAGAACTCTGTAATTTCACATCAAGCTCTACAAAAGAAAGGTTTGCCCAAAGTGTATGTCACAGCTACAGAATTGTACTTAAGAGATTAGTTGCTAGATACTAATTTGAGAACACAGCCTTCTCTCTGGCTCTTGAACCCTAGCCAACTTTGCTTACTTGGCTGACACGTGACTTTGTGATTTTAGTTCTTCCTTATTATTTTAAAAAGCAGTCTGGACATCCCCCTTCCGGTCCTGTGGTGGTTCAGGCACCACAGAGATGGGGCATCTGCACCGAAATAGACCCTACTGCATGTGCCTGCCTGGTGGCCCGTGCTGCTCAGATAGACAACCAGGCAAGCTGGGAAATGCAGAGGATTTGGGAAAGACTGCAATGTGGCCTGCGTGGGTTCCGCTGCTATCTCTGCTCCAGACAAAGCTCTGCCAGCTTCTGGACCTTTGTCACACCTACACTGCTGGTTAAAACCTCCTTGCTGTTGGTCCCTTCCATGCCCTGCCATCACTCTGCCAAGCTGGAAAGTGCCTGTGGAGCTCTGCAAAGGTAAAACAGGAGTTAAAGCAAGGATGCAGACAGAGCAGGATACAGACTGTTTACAAAATCACAGAATCACAGTGGGTAAGGTTGGAAGGGCCCACCGTGAGTCATCTGGTCCAACCTCCCTGCTCAAGCAGGGTCATCCCAGAGCACACAAGGCACAGGACTGAGTCCAGATGGTTCTTGAGTACTTCCAGTAAGGGAGACTCCTCAGCCTCTCTGGGCAATCTGTTTGCTTCCTCCTTGCCATCTAGAGAATGCCCAATAGAGTCCTTTGCATGCAGCAGACACAGGTTCACAGTTCTAACATTCAAATCTGAGGCCTATCAGGGTATTTTTAGTTCTCTTTAAGTTTGCAAATATAGTTGAATATTAGTGGAAGTGGCTTGAATTGGGGAAGTGGCTGTGTATGCAAAAGAATACTGGATAGGAAAGCCTTACAGTGCTGTAGAGGCTACTCCTTTCACCCACACTGGGCAGGTTTGTGACTCCTGGGGATGGGGCTGTGCAGGGCTGGGAGCTGGACTCGATGATCCTTGTTGCTCCCTTCCAACTCAGCCTATTCTGCGATCCTGTGAATCAGTTTTTTTACAGCTTTTTAAATGTCCTGCACAAAAGCTGTGCAAAATGTTCATGACAGACAGGAATACGCAGGCACTTTCCTGAGCTTCTGCTGCACAGAAGTGAGAAAATGTACTTCTAGCAAGAACAAGAGCTGGTCTAGAGCAAAGCCAAAGCAATACATGATATTTTGTCTGCAGCTACATCAAGGAGGCTATGGCCCAAGGCTGCTTATCATGGGCCCGTGTGGGAAGAGCAGGGAAGGGGCTATGCTGGCAAGTAAAAAGCCATGATGACTTCTCTTCTGACAACACTTTATGTCCTAAAGTATTCTAATAGATAAACTTTGAGACAAAACATTTTAAAAGTGTCATTTTTCACTGAATCTTCCTCTTTTCCCCAGATATTATTGATATTAAAGCTCTACACCCCCTCTAGCGCTCTTAGACACAATTGGTATTAAACCAAGATAAAAGGAGCTGGTAAAAGCCTGTTGCATATTCTTCAATACCTGTCAAGTTCCAACAGGATTCAGTAATAGCTGAGACTTACATTTAGAGTGGTACATCTATAAACCTGATTGCTGAAAATAATACAATATTTTAAATGCCTCCTACTGACTTTTTAATTTGTTTGTTCCCTGCTGCAAATTCATTGAATGGCTTTCCTATTTCATGCTGCTCAAGGTAAAAATAAACCAAAGAAAAGAAAGATTTTGTGCTCTTTGCCATCAGATATCTGTTTATTGAAGCATGCTATGATCTCTGCAATGAGATTTCCCTTGATGTGGGGTGAGGGAGTCACTGGCAGGTAATTACTGCTATCAGCACCAATTTTGGCTGTTCTTGGAAGGTCCCCTGGGTACTGCCCAGTGCAGCCACATGTTGGAGCAGCTCCTCTCCTCACCTCTCACCTTCACAGGGAGCATCATCCACTGCCCCGCTCTGTGTCCATGGACATGTCCTGGCAAGCCTTGCTCATTCTGAGATCACAGACCACTCTTTGGCCAGTTAATGGGAAGAAGGATTTAGGTATTCTACTGAAGCCAACTCACCTGCCTAAAGTTAGGTTGTGTTAATTACTTCATTCAGTTATATTCAGTTATATATATATATATTCACTCTCAATAATATACTCTTTTCACTCCTCAAGATGCTGAATTTTCTTGTAGGGCAGAGGCAGGTATGTAAAGATTTATGGTCGCTTCCGCAATTCTGTGAGCAGAAATGTCCTTACAATTCATACAATTGGTGGGAACAGAGCATCCAAACGTCTTATATGGCTGCGTACTCAGAACAAGGTGGACCTCAGGCCTGAAAATGAGAAGAAGCAAACTGAGAAAAAAATATTTTACGCTCTCATATCATCTGCAAAAGCAAATGAAAACTAAGCCTCTTTGTGGATCGTCTATATTTTTAAGATCTAAAATGTATGGGTTTACAGAAAGCATTTAGGTAGTATTGTGTAAAAAAAGCATCATGAAAACAGTAATGTGCATCATCAAGAGAAGTGGGTAAAAGAGATGTGCTACACGTGCGGATGTTTGCAGGTAGCACAGAAATGCAGGGGGCTTTCAGCAGTCTTGGCACCTGAGTGCTGATGTGCTGCTAAGGGGAGAGCCTCTCCTTAGCATCAGCTGGGTGGTGGCACCGGGTAGTTAACCCCCAGCTGGAGTCAGGGGGGAAGGCACGAGAAAATGCCCCATTGCCCTCCCTGCAGCCAGCCAGAGCACGGCCAGAGGAATTGCTGAGTTCAGACACCAACATCACCCTCCTGCCAGAGGTGTACGTGAGGCACCATGCCTGAGCACCACTTTCTGATGCTCCACTAGAGCCCTCTGTTTCTCAGAAAATAAGGCTTAATCTGATTGTTTCTTATCAACCTTCCCCATGCTTCAGATCCTCCAGGTGCCACCATGCTTGGCACAAGGCACTTTGGAAACATTACTTTCCAGAGCCAGGCAGTTGTCCCTCCCTGCCACGCCCTGTTTGGTGCATGGACTGTCACTGTCAGCCTCTTCTGGCCCTCCGCGGTGCTGCCTTGGCTGAAAGCTACCCCAGCACAGCCCCTTGCCCAGCAACACGCTCTGGTTCTGGAGTTCTCCACAGCAGACGCTGAAATGCTTTAACCATTACCTTGGATGACAAACACGTATCACCCATGGACAATTTTGCAGAGGACAGGTAGGTATTAGTAATATCTTCTAGCTCAGTGCTGAAATGATCGGAATCCTTGATGACATTATAATTTAGGGCCATGCTGTAACTGGCAGGTTTTTTCTCCTGTTTCTGCTGGTAGTTGCAGAGTTTCCTGAAGGCTGCTCTGAATTTCTGGGACATGAGGTTATAAATTACAGGATTGATGGCACTATTTAAATAAATACAGATTCTGCAAAATAGCAGGAACCAGTTTTCTTGGAAGGGTCTGGAGAGAAAGGAATTGACCACAACCAGGGTGCGGTAGGGCATCCATAGGAATGCAAATAGGATCACAACCACGGCCAGCATCTTGGTAACCTGAGGGAACACAGAGGTAGACAGAAGAGGGGCAGAAGGTTAGTACTCCCCTTGGAATGAACACATGCATTCTTACACATCTAGCGCCAAACCAAAACTATGGACAGATCCTTCAGTAGAAATTTCTGATGAATATTTGATTCAGAAAGGTTTTCTACAGTAGGAAGTACAAAAAAACCTTGGCTCCAAATTCTTCCTAGTTTTTGTTAAATTACTCTTTCCAGATGATACCCCAGTAAGCTAACTGTTGTAGACCTTAGACTTTTCTACTTCTTATGCTGGAAGGAGATGTTAATTCAAATGGGAAAAAAAGGACAGAAAGTATTTTTTTTCAAACACATTAGATCTCCTCCTTTAGGCTAGTATAGCCTGTAGAGTAATTGAACATAGAGCCTTTTTAGGTCATCTAGTTTAACAGTCAGCCTAAAACAATTTCCCAGAGTAAAAAATTAGGAAAAAAATAGAACAATTAGATTAATTTCTATTCCTCAAATCCTCAATATTTAATTAGATCTTCATTATTTAATGAAGATCTCTCCATTCAGTGGAGAACAATCGTTCCCCATAGAAAATAATTCACATTTAAAGGAAGAAAGCCACCAGTGGTGGAGCTGGATGAACAATGGGACAGAGCCAAACCAACAGATGTATTCCATCAGCTCAGGTATTCAGTGCATAACAGCCTACACAGGCATCAGAGTATGCTGCTATCAGAAGCTCAGCAGGGCACTCTATTATGGTACCTACCAGTCATTGGCAATTTATATTTCTTCTGAGCACGTCTTTCAGGAAAAATTGCTCAGAGGATCATTTGCAGTGTTACAGCTATCAGCCTGAGTCTGGACTAGAGGTAAATTATGCTTACTGTCAAGGAAGGGGTAATTTAGAGTCACACATTTAACACTACAGCAACAAAAACAGGACTGTTATTCCTCAAGTGACTGTATCCCATATACCTCAAATAATATATAGGCTATATGTATATATATGTATGTATGTATGTAGTGTACAAAATATTAGCTGAATTTGTGTATATTGGCATCTGGATGCACATTTTCTGTCTTACACCACAAGCTTCTACTGCTGGAAACTAAGCACTCTGTAGAGCTGGTTTTCATTTTGCTCAGGTCAATGAGCCAACTCAGGTACTCATATGCCTCCACAGAGTCTACATTCAGTGCAAGAGAAGAGGCAGAACCCATGGGTGGCATCTCTGGGGTGGCATCTCTTGGTGGTTCAGTCCGTGCAGGACAATGAGGAGAATTCACTATAATTTTAAACTGTCCGCAGTACATATCCTTCCAAAGCTGCCAAAAATAACAAACCTCTCACAAGATCTCTACTGCCTGGCAGAAATTCAGTTTCCTGATCCATCTGACCAGTTGTGGTTTTGTCTCTGAGACACACGATGAGGCCCTGAGTTCAGGCAGTTTTTTGCTCATTGGGGAATCCCCCCTAAGCTGGCTCTGGAGGCAGTGGTTCTTCATGCTCAGCTACCTCAGACCATGACCTATGTGCAAATGACAGCAGCCCCAAGGAGGTGCTCTGGCAAGGCTTACTTTGTCTAGCATGGAGGTTGCTGCCCCACTGCAGGGTGAGGCACCACTCAGGGCTTCTGACACAAATTCACCTCCATTTGCTTTACAGATGAACCCAGTATCTAAAAACATGCCTGAGGCCAAAGCTGCTTTCTTATCCACACCAAAAGTCTTTATTGCTGCACATAAATAGTTTAGAGAAAAGTTCGGTGCTCTTTAAGTAAAATGCCATATCCTTTTTCAAATCACTTCATATGAAACAGAACTAAACATAATTTGGGAGGAGGCTAATTGTTTGACATCAGTACACTGCAAAGAGGACAAATTTTAAAAGAACATGCTTTTTATTACCTGTAAGCATACACCAAAGCTCCCTGAAAGCAGCAGCACTACATCCTCAGTTGAGTGCTCGGGTGACGGCAAGCATACACTGATTTTGCTCTTATCTTGTGCATGTGCACAGTATGTCCTATGCTCAGGGTACAAATTATTCTTAGTTAGGAAGAG
This sequence comes from Callaeas wilsoni, assembly GCA_013398955.1. NCBI lineage: Eukaryota > Metazoa > Chordata > Aves > Passeriformes > Callaeidae > Callaeas > Callaeas wilsoni. The sequence continues at coordinate 11,293 of VWPU01013290.1, read as the reverse complement.
TGAAAACATGACAAAAAGACTTTGAGCAATTTCAGCTTAGTCCAAATTTCAAGTGTAGTTTGAATGATAACCAAGTGCTTGAGATTGAATATGGTCCTGGCTGCATATAAACATTCTTCAAGCCCTATCTTTTTATTTCTGAGGATGTTCTAAAAAATATTTTAAATGTATTTTACTAAACAAAGTCACAACTTTTTAATTTTTAACTAGTATCCTCCTTTTCCTTCCTGCTCCAAAAGCTTGTCTAAGCAAGTGTTTCTATTAAATACTTCTAAAGAAGAGCTTTTATTAAACATTTTCATTATCCTGGTACAGTTTAGTATTTGCTTCCTTCTCCTTTGAATAGTAATCTTTCTTACACTGATAGGTAAAAGCAATAGTCACTCTGGTGTTTTAAAGCCATGCAATAACATCTTTCTTCTTGTGCCTGGTGGTGTTCATTGCAACGCAGAGATTGTAAATCCCAGTCTATGATTTCATAATCAAAAGAACTTGTGCAATGAGCAGGAGGATTAAATAAATAGAAGGATTAAGGTCTTGATATACTAACACTGTAAGTGAAACCAAGTGATAAGACTGAGGATTTCATGTAAGCCGTGCAAAACTTATCTTGCACTGCAAGCTGGAATCTGTGCTTGCTCTGCTGTGAGAGAACAGAGGGATTTCTCTGGTGAGCAGAGAAACTGCACCACTGCCTAAGAGAGGACTTTCTCTAGAGGGCAGTCTACCTGTTATAACTGACCAGGATAGCCATGATGACCTTAGACAATTTGATTGAACTAATCAACTAACTTTGTGAGACACACATACTGTTAAGTGACCTGGATTCCATCTCAAGTATAAACCAACAAGATTGCTATATAAGGCTGCATTTATTTTTCTCAGTCCCCTTGATATCTGAGAAAAGTAGGAATTCCTTTGGGGAAAGTATGAAACCTACGTGCAAATATGTAATTCTGTATTCATATTATGAATGGACAAGAAAAAGAATCCGGGATCTGTGGGCTGCAGGACCCACACTGAAACAGAGGAAAAGGCTGAGAAGGAAGGAGTGACAAGAGACCAACCTCTGCAACGTGACTGCAACACTCTCTGGCCCCATGCTGCTGGTTGCTGTGGGAAAGGGTCTGAGTGTAACTTGTGGCTACAACAATGGGCAATAAATTGGCAATATTAATTTTCTCCAAGTCAAGTCTGCACTGCCCACGGCAATAACTGATAGTTTGTCTGACTGTCCTTATCTTGGCTCATGAAGAATAGGAGCACTTCCCCTTTTCTCCCCCATTCTCAGCTGGAGCAAACTCCCCTACAGAAACATGCATACATTTAATTTTATAGAAATGTTCTTGGACAAATACGAGAACTGCTACAGAACTAGGAAGTGCACACCACATTTTCAGTCACCTTTTCTACAGATCACATGCTGGATATTGTACACTACTCAGTCCCTGTAATGCAGACACAGTTCCGAGACGACACAGAGTTTCCCGTTTCAGCAGGACTCACTGTCAGGCCACACTGTATTGTCAGCTACACATGTCCTTGTCATTGTGGCAGGAAGTTTTCCCTTGTGTGGCTTACTAACTGTTGAGATTCTAGACTTTTTGAATATGTACTTGTTTTTTCTAATTTTACACCACTGCCTATCTTTTGCATGATGCTATTATACAAAAAATATTACTAATTATGCCATACTATGCTTGCTTTGCTTCTTGTGTTGTACTATATGCAAATTCTAGCTTTACTTATAATGAGGCTGCTTTAAGCAATCAGGTTGCATAGACTTTTAGACAAAGTCTTGCTGTCTTTACAAGACATAAAAGATATCACATTGTAATCTTCACTTTTTGGTTTCATAATATAACAGTGTCCATATTCATCAGTGTTCAATGTACAAAGATTTATCTGTTTTTCGAGTGATACTAAGCACATGTAATCAAGCATAAAATGATATTAAGAACTTGAAGAGCAGATTAGCTTCTTCTACTAATAAATGGACAAAGAAAACCAATATTAAACCGTTCCTATCTGACTATTAACTATAATTGGCAAGTAATTAAATATAACCTAGCCCACATATTTCTGTTGCCTGTTTCCAAGCATAGTGCTCTCTGAGGGCTCGGTGCTCTAGAAGGCAGCTCAGTGCACTTTTGAGGTCTGTGCCATCTCTGTGATAAGAGAACATGGTCCCTCTCACTAAACAGTAGCAATCGATGCGAAATAAGAAGAATATAAAGAATAAGAATACCTCCAGAGCCAGCTTCAAAGAATGCACCCTGTGTTTCCCATCACTGCACCAGCTGTGCTACCTGCTGCACACCATGTGGTTTACTGCAAATAGCCGGCAATTAATCTACTTACTATATTCTACTGGTATTATTACACACCGCAGCATACGTATTCAACAATATAAAAAGAAGCTAGTCGAACCTGTGCCTCAGTTTTGAGCCATCAATACATAAAAATATTTTAAGGGAGACAGGGTAACAAAGATATTTAGCATTTACAAAGCAATTTACATACAGACTTCCTTAAACAGACTTTTCACGGGAGAGTTAGAGATGGGAAAATTTACAGCTTGACTGCATTTGCTGAGTGATCTAGTGGGACTCAGCCTCAAGTCTCCCAAACTCCCAGGCTAGTTCCTTCCCTTCAAATCTCAAAAATAAGTCAAGAGGCACTTTGTATATTTGTCAAGATTATTAACAAGCTGTAATATAAAGAAACTATATTTAAAAATGTTTCATTCATAATTGACACTTCCAAATTGCTTTCTGATATAGGAAATAAAGAACTGTTTCTTTTTTTGGTCCTTGCAGTAGGTAATAATGTACAGGCAAGGAAAAAGACGTACTTTTATGTATAAGTGTATCACTGGATTTAAACTTGACTAGTTAGAAAAAAGGAAGAATATATTTTACCTCTTTCCATAGCTTCAGACAAGTTAGCTTTAAAACAAGTGGTTTAGGTTTCAGAAAGCCATTTCAAATAGTTGTTCCTACCTGCCTTCGAGAAGCAATAGTGTTATTGAAACTCCTGTTAGTCATCTTGGAATTCACAGGCTTGCTTTGGTGAGCCACATCATTCCTCCAGGTCTTAGAGTTTTCTTTTGGGTCTGAAGGGACGGGGTTCAGGAACAGTATTCTAGCGATCAGGCCATAGAGGACAGTCGCCAATACCATTGGCACAACGTAAAATATACCAAAGTCCATCATGTAGATAGGAGAGTAATAACTCCTGGAGACCTTGTAGCCACAGGACACAACAGTAGTCTCTTTGTAGGCTACTGTATTAAGGTCTAGCAAGAAAAACCAGAGCATACAGTATATGGAGGTGAAAGCCCAAACAAAAATAATGATCTTTTTGGCTCTTGAAAAAGTGCATAGGAATTGAGCTTTGATTGGGTGGCAGATGGCTATGTACCTCTCAATGGTGAAGGCAGCAATGGAAAAAGAAGAAGCATTGATTCCCAGGTACTGGAGGTAAGTGATGCAGAGACACCCAACGTAGCCATACACCCAGGACCTATACAGGCTCTCTGTGATATTGGGGAGTCCTGCAGCCACAAGCACCATGAGATCTGCCACGGCCAGACTCACCAGATAGCAGTTAGTGGGAGTTCTCATGTGCTTGGTTCTGAGGACCACCAAAACCACCATGACGTTGCCCACGATGCCCAGCCCGCAGATGAGGAGGACCAGGAGGATGGTAACCACTTGGTATTCAGCTGTAATGATCTCCTGGCTTGATAGTGGCAGCCCAGTCTGGTTCTGCTCATCTCCTGTGCCATTCTCCATCTTCACCAGCCCACTGCTGCTTCTGCCCAGCACTTGATCTCAGCACCCATTCTCCATGGTCCCCTGCAGAAGGGTCAGTGGAGCAGAGTGTGGGTGAGCTGCAGCCCCAGAGCACGTTCTCCATGTAGTCACAGTCCCATTCCTGCACCGTCCTCCACTCCCCCTAAAGCACCTGGACTTTCAGTCTTGGTAAATTCAACTATCAGATGGGTTAATCCCTCTAAGACTCCAGCTCACTTGCACAGGCTAAAAGGCTGTTTTCTCGCAGCTGGTTTGACGCATTCACGAAAAGCCACCCTATGAAGGGGGGAGTTTCCTGCCCGCAGCGGCAGAGAAAGCAGAGCCCTGCTGCTCTGCCAGCTGCTGAGCACCGCCCGGGCTGAGCCGGTCCGGCCGGGCACGCTGCAGCAGCAGCGCTCGCCAGGAGGAGTCAATGCTGCGAGGGTGGAGACAGCAGCAGGAGCTGAAAGGAGCGGGATTTGTGAAGTTTTTCTGCTTCACGCTGCTCTCCCTCTGCTCTCAAACAGCTATCATGACAGTATCGATCACATTGATCCACACTGGCAAACAAAGGAGAGCTGACTGGCAACAAAATTGCACTGATTTTTAAAATTCTGCCTGCCGCCATGTCCATGTCCATGTGAAAGAAACGGCGATTTACACTTGCCCCCTGCTTTGCTGTAATAGTCCCTTCAGGGCTTTAGAGAAACAAATGCATCCCAGGTTTTGAAAATAGCACGAAAACTTTAAAGGTTTTTTTTACTTAATAGAAAATTATCTTAAAAACAGCTATTGCTACAGCTGTCATCACTCCTGCAACAATAAAATGATCACAACACAAATTGCTTCTTAAGGAGATCAGTCATACACATGCGCACGTGTGGGCACACACACAACACACGCAGTGTCATTGATCTACCACTCTTTCCTCAATGTGGATTCTCCTCTGGTTGAATAAACTCCTCCACAGTCAGTCAGGTTGTGTAAAACCACAGACAAATCAGAGACTAGTGGAAATAATTGTTTTGAGCAGCGCAGATGAAGCCCTACCAATTCAGTAGCCCGGCTGTACCTGGACACTGTGCTTTCCTGTCTCACTTGCTGGCAATCTTAAGTGCTTCAATGAGAGAAACAATAGCAAACTCTTCTGTAAGGCTCTGTGAAAGTGCCCTTGTCCACTCCCCATCACAGCTCCTCAGCCCACCATTTCTCCTTACACTATTGTGTTAGAAGTTTGAAGAGCAAATTTGTCTTAAAATCCCTTATTTTTCTGCATTTAGGGCAATTGGTTTTGCTCTTTGCTCAGGAAGGGTTCAACAAAATAAAATGTTGCACAACTGAGGAATGGCATCTTGGATTTCAAAACAGACTGTAGTGTTTAGCACTGGCACATGTTTGCAAAACTAGGATTTTAAGTAGACTTAAACAACAGGTGGTGACAAAAAAAAAAATCAGAGCTGGAAATCAGACTTAAACAATTGCAGAGGTTTGAAGCCACTCACTTAAGTTTTCCAGTCATTTTTTTCCATTTGCCTTTTCACATTTCTGTTGTGATCACATACTTTTTATCTGTAGATTCAAAAATACTTAATGAAGTAAAGCAAATATCATTTTTCCTGTTTAACAGATTAAGAAACAGGGGTGAAGAGAATTAGATTGTTTTGCCAATGGTCTTGCAGTGGCCTCTGGGAAAATGCAGGTTGCTGATTACTTGACCAACAGTATATCAGCAGAAACATATAATCTTAATTGTCCTCCGTACCATCTGCAGATCCTGTTATTTTGGACACAGATGAAAGAGGAAGAAGTTCAGCACCAGTGTAATGCCTCAGTGTCATAAAAAAGATTCCTTCCAGCCCCTTTATACTCCACAATATTTTGTCCTCCAAAATGGACAGATTTCCCCGTAGGAATCCATGCTTTTAAAGCTGGGTGACTATAATGGGGGTAGCCTCAGATGTTCAACCCCGTAGCATAAAATGCACCACGAGGGAGCCCAGGACTGAGAGATCACAGAGTCAGTGCCAGCACTCAGGGACCCAGCAGGGACCAAAGCCAGCAGGGCACTGAATCAAAGTTCAAACCAGGAAACTGAGTGAGGTGGCCCTGTGGGTAAATGCCTCAATCCTAAGGGACCTCAGCTGAATCAAAAGGTTTTGGCACCTCCATAGACTGATTTCTCTTTAAGGGGTGATTGATGCCTTTCTGCCACCCCATCACACCATGAAGTCTTGCTGCTCATGTTTTTGTGTGTCCTGCACACAAATGTAGGCAATGTGTATGGTCTGATTTGGGCTGAGAATTAGCACATCTGAGAGCATATAAGTGTTTGCAGTGCAGGAAGTAATGGCTGAGGACATGGCATGCAGAGAAGCTGTGGAATATTTAAAAGGCCAGGACTCTGAAGTAAGTTTTGAAGCTCTGGAAGATGCGCAAGACATGTATTATCTGATGCTTGCCTCATTCCTCTGCATCTGCTCCTGGACTGTGTCAGAGATAGGATAGACTGTCTTGTCTCAGTCACTTTTTATGACTTTTTATCAAGTGTTGCATTCTGGTAGTGAAAAAGGTATAGAGTTGTCACTGTATGGCTATAAGGAAATATATCTACAGTAGGAATTCAGAGGATTTTATCAAAATCAAAATTATAAGTATTTTATCAAAGTATTTTATGAAAATGCTATCAGTATTAACATCCTATACGAAACATTTCCCTTTTCTTTTAATAAAATACTTCCACAACCTATGATATTTCTGTAAAACCTGGAGTAATTGCAGAAGGAATTTCAAGACTGGAAATACATGTTCTGTGTAATTAGAGCATCTGGTGCTGTGGATTTCACTGAAACATCATACGATGCACTTTGCCTGATACATTCAAATTATCCTTTCAACATGATTATCAGTCAGAGATCAGATACTGAATCTGGGAATCAGTAAAAGACCAATCTTTTCTCCCAGCTGATGCTGTGTTAATGCAATTCTCAAAATATGCTGGCTACTTTCAAAAGCAGTTCAGCACGAATACATGCAGGCTAAGCAGCTGTGCCAGGGGAATAGTGACAGCAGGTGGACCAGAGATCTTTACTGCGTGTCTGTTACTCCATTTTATACCCGTACCTATTGGTCCAGCGTCAGTTGACACTGCATGTAGAAATGAGGACAGACGCAGTTTGCAAGTCAACAACAACAGGCAGAAAAACAAGCCCCAGAAATGTGCTCACTTTTGCCAATGCACTTCTGTTAGTACAACTTTTGGGGTAAGAGGGAGAGGGGAAGGCATATGATACCACCTGTTCAATGTACACTTAGCCAGCAGTATCCTTGTCTAAATTTTTTTCCCATTTGTCTCAATTAAAATATGTCTCTGCTCACTTGAGTCACAACTAACCCATAACAAACTGCCTGATAACGTTAAGTGCACACTGAGGTGGAACAGTGAATCATTATACAAAAAAGAGGCAGTTTCATAGTCTATTACCTCCTGTAGTCAGGGTTCCTAAAAAATCACAGCTGAGTTGGATTCTTTACTCTGTGTCCACCTCTGATGGAGCACAGAGCACTTACTGCTGTACAAATGTTTCCAGAAGCCACCACTGGTAATTGTTTTTTTACCATCCAGAGGCTGGCTTTTAAAGTTCATAACTAGCTACTGGCATGATCAGCTCCAAATGTATTTGGGAGATCTACACTTGACATGGTTAAATACTGTAGCAACTGTGGTCAACCAGAATTTATTGTCCTACACCTGCTGTGCCACATGGCTGTGTTTTTGTGCTGATGTAGTGAACCATGGATAACTGTTTTGTTTGTGGGAGAAACCTGCACCTGGAAAAGCCTTTTGTAAGTAAAGATTGTGAGGAGACCAAACATACTTTCTGTGAGATAAATCTCATTACCCAAAGCAGGCATCCTTTCTAACTTATTTTTTGTTGCCTGTCAATGAAGAACACTGAACTACTGCTTAAATCCTGGGTGGGTTTTCCAGACATGCCTAAGTGGTTTAGGACTTATGATGAGTTGGAGATCATAACGATGTATGACAAATGATATTTGATTTAAGGGCTTTTAATCTTCCCGAGAGTTTAAACTGTGTCTCAAAGGTGAGGGTTTTTGCATCATGTTTTAGTCTTCATCTTGGACTGGTATCAGCTCAAGGCAAGGGATAAGGAATCTTTAATTCACTTGTTCTGAAAAAACAATTGTCACACAAAGTATGAAAAATGGATTTAAGCAATCAGCTAGCTCATATGGGAAACTTGGTTTATCTCTTGCCTGTCAACAAGCTCACTGTTGAGACAGGTTTGTTGAGACAGATCTGGGATCATGTGGCAGAGGAGGCTGGAAGAACTTTAGGAGGGCTGCTCTTTTTTTCAGTAATTTCTATCAACTTGGGTGGAGATAAGGTGTACAAGAGCCTTATGAAGGAGCAGGAAATTTGCCAGAATAAATATAGAAAGATCACCCAAAACAAAAAAAATGGGTGAGGAAGACTGTTTTTATGATTTTTTTAATCGCTTAATTATTTGCATTCACTCAAACTTTTCTTCTTAAGGGACTATCAGCTAAGCCATAATTACCACAGAAAGGTGATCTGAACAAAGAGAAGGTGCAGTTCAATAGGGAAAACCACGAAGTGCTACACTCTGGCAGGAGCAAGTGAGTACCCAGTTCTGTAGAAGCTGCTGATCTGACCCCAAGCCATGCAACCATCAGTATGAAGGGCTAATGAGAAGCTGGTGTGAAATCCAACTTTCTTCCAAAGTGTATCAGCAGAAGCTGGGCTTTCTTCTATCTTATATTATGCCTTTTCATCCTTTAAACATAACTATTAATGTTATTTGATAATGCATAATTTCACAGAAGAAAATGTATACTGTCAAAGTCTGCTTCATTTCATAGATGTACTTTGGGTTAAAATTGTTGCCCCTATTTAAAAAAAACACGATGGAAAGTTTTCTGTGATTGTGGACAAAATTTAGATTATAATTCCAAATTCTTAATAAAAATAAAATTATTTTAAAATTATGCTGGAATCTCATTCTTTAAAGTTCGGATTCTATGAGCACACAGGTATGTTGTAGGCATTAACACAAATTGCCTATACAAGAGATCCAAAATTTGAAACAAATGAAAAACATAACTGCCTAAAAGGTCAAAGCAGAGCTCTTGTCTTTGGTGGTTATGAGTTTTAGATCTCACAGATCCCATAGTTTTACTTCAAGGACAGAACTTCCTAGTTTCTATGTAAAACCAATTTTACGTCATCTGTTTGTGTCTCTAGAAAGCCTCAAGATAGGAGGATAAATACTAATTCTACCACGACTCTGAATAGAGCTTTTTCATGAAGAATATAGTTGCTTGTCTATTATTCTAGGGGATAAAGTAATGAATGATTAGACAGAATTCCAGGATATTAATTTAAATTTGTAGTAAAAAGACTTGTCATAGTTCAGCACAATACCAGTACTTTATGCTCAGAAGAAATGCAACACAAGGATATTAATTCACTCATTAGGATACTATATTTTTGATAATGTTTAATGCAAACTCTTCCTAGCTGTGAAAATTACTCATCTCACCTGAGTACCTCGATCACCAACAGGCAGTTTATCATATCTGTAATGAGATTCTCAGTGGGTTCAGCATGATAATCTGGGAGCTGGGAAGGAGGTTGACTCACTTGGTCTTGCAAAGCAATTGGCAGCTAAACACTTTTTTCCTTGATGAATTAATAACTCAATTAAAAAAAAGTAATGGAAAAAGAGTGTCAGGGACAGCAACTCTTGATGAGTCCAGACCAAGCACAGTCCAACAGCTCCCCAAGCATGGAGGGAGAACATCAGATCAGTTTGAGCCTTCTGGGTCCAGATCCCTGATTGATGTACAGCTTGGTAACTTCTTCCTAACCAGCAATGAAAAACTGAATTATACCAAAAAGCATGTAAGCATCTGGTGTTTGACTAACCAGATGTGCTCAGCTGTTGATCCCTGGAACTGTGGTAGAAGATGTGAGTTGCCCATGTGGAAGATGGGAGGTGTGATCCCAGTAGTGTCTTTACTAGAGCATGGCAAAAAGCCTTAGGAAAAGGTTTCTGTCAGTGTGAGATGGTCAGTTGTGGCGGCTGGTTGTTTGAATACAGCATGGAGCAGACTGAAAGCTGTTAGTTCAAACATAAGAATACAATATACTGTTCTACATCCTTGGCTCCATGTTGTTTCCCCTATTATGCAAAGGCAGTCGAAAACTGGTTTATACCCTGATTTCTTGCACACACCACACTCATCAGTAGATGGGAGCATTGCTGGAAGGGCACAGAACTACTGCTATAGCTGAGTAAAGTGCTCTCTAGGAATGTTTTGTGTAGAAACAAATACAACCAGGATGACTGAAACAATTTCCAAATTTCTTTCCATCCTAGTAAAGTACTTTTGTTGGGAAGGAAAAAAAATCAGCAGTTGCATATTATCATTTCAAAATGTTGAAGAATTTTTAATCATTCAGAAAAGTATCATGTTCCACAGTTGAAAATGTAAATCTATTTGTTCATAACTTCTGAGCTTCATAAAAGTTTTGAAAACAGCTGTTTTTATTTCACTTCAGTTAATCTTTCTGGGCATGTTTGCTCTTTAATGCGAACAGTGGATCACTAAATCATTTACTCATTTATACTTAAAAGTAGAACAAACAGTAGAACTGGAAATGCAGTAGAGTAGAGCCAGAGAGTGGTTGTTGGTAGAATTAGGAAGAGTCCATGGCAAAAGATGCAGGACTGCCTTCTCTTGGGCCTGTACCAAATTAGAATCTAGCCCGCTGCTTTTTACTCTGATATGAGAAAGGGGTGAGGCTTGTGCCTCTTCTGTTCCTTTGTTCAACCTCAGTAATTCACAGAGGCTTTAATGAACTTCTGATACATTTGACTGACAGGTTATCAGACAGGTAATATTTGTCAGCCTTAAATACATTAAGGCTGGCAAATATTACAAGTATGTACATAAAGGACAGAAGGTTACAGATATGTCTGGAATGGACTAAGTTTGGAACAAGGGCATCAGCAAACAAATACATGGAAAAACAATTACACAAAACATAAAACAGAGGAGAAACTTGGATCAGAATTTGTGCCATGTTAGATACCAGAGAATTTAACCAAAAGATGCATTTTTGCAAAAAGCCAGCTACTTTTTCTGCTGCTCTGACAATTGCTTCCTTGATTTTGTAAATGTAGGTTTGATAAATATAATGAGAGATGCAATCTTAAGGGCAGTGCAGTGACTTATCCCCGTGAAACAGCTAATTAAAACCACCACAATGGTATCAGACGATCAGAGGAAAAAATGACTGAAGTTATTAATTAGAGATGAGCAAATAGGTCTGAATCAAAACCTAACCAAGCAGTAATTCTGTGGGATAAAGCTGAAAAAATGCTGTTTCCCTCCTGGAGATTTGGTTTTGTTCTCTTTTAGTCTTTTATTGTGTAGGGGTTTGGGTTCTT